>JAQFYB010002030.1:0-27509 GCA_034694085.1 Pogonognathellus longicornis | reverse complement strand
TTCATCATCATATTGCATGTCAATATTCATATCTAAAGTAGCAGTAGTAGAACTCGGGAAGGTGTCACACCTAATAATACATAGTAAAATCTCAAAAGGTATTAATGACAGGGTTTCCCAGAAAATTGAGACAATTGGGCAAAAATCAATACTAAATCATTCAATTCGTGCGTAGAGAAAGTTTTTTTTTGATTTTGTGTACTTTTTATGCCAAAATGACCAGTTTTATGGATTTTGGAAAAGGCATTATTTTATATCATGTATAGTCAATGGGTAGTATCATTACATTATATGCATACATTACATAGCGATAAATGGTTAAGCACTTATCATACGAAATTATATTATTATTATCAATAAATTATCATTATTGGATAATGGATATTTATAAACTTTAATATGGTTATGTACTTGATGCTTTATATGATTATGATTAATTATAATAATTATTATCATATTGCACTTGACCTGTATTAATTAAGCAATTGTGGCATATAATATTGCAATTACCTACGCAAAAAACAAAAGTGGTAGGAGGCACAGGCAACTTCAATTTTAACTTATTATGTTAAACTTATAACATTAAAAAAATAGATTTTAATAAATAGATAATGTGTTGATGGACAAATTAAATGACGCGTTTGGATTGGACATAATCCCTCAATTGACATTGACACCTGTTTTTGCTCAATTATTCAATTTTAATTATTGTCGAATTAGATATTATCAGATAAGATTTCATGAATGATTTGCACAAATATTTAAAAGGTAATTGACAATGTTGAATTCATTCTAGTAGTTTATTGTAAGTACAAGCTATTGATATACATGAAAAATTATTAGAGTGTATAAATAAAAATGTTCCTCATTAGCCAAATTGCAGCAATATTTTGCTTTATAGCATTTTCATCTCATTATTCTTCCTCATACAGCGCTCAAGGAGCAGAGATTGGACTAAAATATTCGAATTCTCAACACAACAAAAATCACTTCCGAATTTTTCATGAAGAAAACTATAAACAAAAGGAGTTACAAAATAACAGTAATTGAGCTTTTATTTTTATTAATTCATTAACATTTCATTATCAAGCTATAAGTTATTATAACAGTAACAATATCTATTCAACAAGGACGTATTTAGTAAAGTTTTGGGGGTTGAATGAAACACCTACAAAAAATAAAAATTAATGTTTATTGCATTAAAATTTCTTTAAATCTTTTTTGTTCTTTAGTTTTGCTAAAAATAGCTTAAAATTACTGTGAATTACAATAATCAAAAATATGCCTATCTTACTGTTCAGGCGCGTACCCAGGACCATAATTTGTGAGGGGGTGCACAACAAGCTTGTATACAGAAATAGCTATAGCTAAGAAGCTTATTGCTTATTGAAATTCAATCATGAGGTACAATTGAGTCCATAATAGCGCTATGCAATGGGCTGAATTAGATCAAAACTAACTTCAAATGCATCAAATTTGAGCGTAGTGCAAATTGTTTTCCAAATTTCTGAATTTTTAACGTATTTTTGAGATAAAAAACTTATTCTGGGGGGTACACGTGCACCCAATGTACCCCCTGGGTACGCGTATGTTTCAAAAATATTTTCTTATAAAATCGTCATTTCAAAACTCTGTTTTTTTAAAATGGCCATTACTCCGAAAGTACTGAACCTATAGAGACATAATATTGATATATTTGGAAAGATAATAATAACCTAATCTTTCATTTTATGTACTCACGGCCCATACTGGTTCCCCCGGGAGTAAAAGGAAGAGTTCTATTAATTAACCGACCACCCTGTACAGTATACCCATACTTATTGAAATTTTCGTCGTACCTACAACTATGCAATTTCTGAATGTTTATTTATAATAATATATCATTAATATCATACATAATATTATTCATGATTGAATTTATCATAATTCTATTTTTACATGTTTATGTTGAAATAGTTGAAAAGAGTAGATTTACCCTTCAGTTTATTATTTACGGCAAATATTTTCAAAGGTTCATATAATTTCAGACACAATTAATCTTGAATGTGGATCAATTCAAAATGGAAGATTCTACTTCCCCGTGGAAAGCAATTCTCCTAACGGAGTAATAAATTTGTATTTCACGCAATACAATTCGAGAAGGGGACTCCCATCTTCTACAACTACATACCACGATCTTTTAAATCACCAACAGAATGTTCCCCGTGTGGACAACTTCCGAAAACACCCCTGCTCTAGTCTGGGAGACGCCAGTGTCCAGAAAGATTGTAGCAAAACGTACAAGATGACCCAAGCCCAAATGGACAAGTCAGGTTCCACTGCCTTTGACAGAGGACACATGACTCCCGTAAATCCATACAGATTTCATGCAGACGCTGTGTCCAACACATTTTACTGTGTCAACATTGCACCACAAGATCCTTATACAAATCAAACCCCATGGGCAACAGTGGAAGATCGCGTTTATCGACAAACAACGGCTGGATTTGTGATGACAGGAATTTGTGAAGCAAACAGCCCTGATGGAGTCACCCTTGATGGTGTTCAAGTGCCAGCTTGCTTCTGGAAACTCTTATGCTACAAAGAAGGAAGTCAAACGATCGTTGTGGGATTTATTGGAGAAAATACGATTGTTAATAAAAATAACGAAACTGCAAAACAAACGCGGAAAACAGATACCTTAAAAGCGAGGTCACAGCAAGAAGTTATTAACAGAAATGGGGCAGGAACGGCGGAAATCGACAAAGCATGGGCAAGCGCATATGCCAATTTGTTGACCAGACGGCAATCAAATTTAGCCCCCTCCGCTGCAGAATGTAGTAGACAAAAAACTCTTTCCCCGGATCTTGTCGATAAATGGTCCAGAATAATGTTGATGGATGATTTATTGATACCAAATCATGAGACTCTGTAAAAACGTTTCTACAGCATAAAAACTCAATAAAAATGCAACATTGTATCTAGGTATATTATTATATTAAATGCACTACTTAAGACCTAAACTACCTATGTATACATACACAATTTACACACTTATTGCCATTCAATCCTCACTTTCCTCACTAATAAAATACAACATACTAGAATATAGGAGGATTCTTTTAGTTAAGTTATGTGTATGTTACTTATGTAGGTATAATATAGATATCTATTATATCTGTGACTGTGGCGAGAGAGTAGTGTAATGATTAATTACTGACTCTGATTATAATGACTGGATGTCCTGATATTGTCACTTATAAAGCTAAACATTAAACATACATTTTAAAACCCGATTTAAAATATCTTAGCCCCAAAGTTATTTGTGCTGTATATCTAATGGTGTAGTGTAAATTACGGCAATTGATAAATGCTCAATTATTTCCATACCTAATATAATAGTAATGTAGGTAATACTGTAGTATAAGATGTGAGACAGAGAGAGAGAAACAATCAATCTAAACCAGTAAATGTTTGGCCAGTCCGTAAAAAATCTAGGTACTTCAGTTCTCAATTAGGTTATGATTTTTCTTCACAAAATAACACAAAGTTTTTCTTTTTCATGAGAAACCATTTATTATTATGTATTCATTATGGAACATTTAAATTTATTTTGCGAGTTCTCTAATTAACGGTACTTATAATTACCACACGATTACATTTATTCTTATTTAAGGCAATGTGAATGTCCAATTTTTAATAATAAAGCATTTTAATTTTCTGAATGTTTCCTTTTGCATTATAAATGTACATTGAACACACTGAAGCGATCAAACAATTTTTAATCTAAGTAATAATGTAGTAGGTACTTATTTTAATGTAATGTAAAATGGCAAAGGTGTTCTGTTCTGAGCAAATCTTTGTGGAAAGTTTATTTTTCATATTTAATCTCTAACTGAACGTGGTAAACACGTTGTTTCTAATTAATACATGTAATAAATACTATTTGCTTAATAATAGGACAAAGGAACCATAAAATGTATGTATGTATCGTCTCACTGTGATCCTGTTAGGCAACTACATGCTAACTTTTCTAAATGAACTGATACCTATAGTAGTTGTCTTTGCGTGTCTGGACCTTACAGCAATATGTTAAATATAATACACTTACATACAATCATCCAGCATGATTTAAGCTGGAATTATTTATCAAGTCAAAAATCTTATTTCTTTCCATATTTGAAGTCTATAATTAGCAATTCTACCAGCAAAAATGCTTTCAATTTATGCACTAATACATAGAAAAACGCTTCAGGAGGCAACTAACATTCCTGGCCTAACATAAAATTGTACGTCGATATAATAATTTATGTACTTTGTGTGTACACCTATTTGAAGTTAAATACTAGACTGGATTTGTATTTACCTAAAGTAAATACATACCGTGTATATCGTATAGCTACAGTTGATTGTAAATTAAATAGGCCTTATGAATAGTTAATCACAATCTTTTACAACTCCGAGTTCCATTTCAAAAATGCTCTTTTTAGCTACCATATGATCATGAATACGATCGTAAATCACTCCGTTGAATCCCAAGGACTTTAAATACTGCACTGTTGCCGGTTCGTTATTATCGTCACCCCAACAGAAGGCTACCAACCCTTTTGAAGTCACTTCCTTCAACTGAGATGGATCCCTTAAAATATCTTCCGTATGGATGCAAACCCCCTATACAAAACACATTAAAACATTTTAAACTTTCCAATACAAGTCTTTCATTCATTATTGATTTACACTTTCTTAAACTTAAACACTTACGAGCATTTG
This sequence comes from Pogonognathellus longicornis, assembly GCA_034694085.1. Taxonomy (NCBI): domain Eukaryota; kingdom Metazoa; phylum Arthropoda; class Collembola; order Entomobryomorpha; family Tomoceridae; genus Pogonognathellus; species Pogonognathellus longicornis. The sequence goes on along the minus strand of JAQFYB010002030.1, from coordinate 22,760 downwards.
GGTCGACAATGCGTGAAAAATTGCCATAGGTATAGACCCTAATACATAAAATTATAATCATAATTCTGTCTTTGGATACTTATATCACATCATCACAGCATGAAGTTTTTGATAAGTATAAGATTACTTGTACGAGGATCGTTGTACTCCGGATATTTAGCAGTAACCCCTTGAGTCAAAAATAAAACGGGGTACTTATTCTGTTTCAGGCGCAACCTATGTACAAACAATAATTTACATCAATAACATTTCTTACAAGTCTTTCCCTACATGAATAATAGTGTATATTTTTTGTTTTGTCAATATTTTGCTTACATGGTACAAATGGTAGGATGAAAACATGATAAAATTATACGACGAGAACCAGCGTTTTCAAAGAGTGTATGCAATATAATGTCCATGGCAAGATTAAGATCCAGGGGATTTTCAACTCCGTCCCAGTTACCATTCTAAATATAAAGTTATAATACTGTATACTATCTTTTTGAAACTTTGAAACTTAAGGAAATGAATGATTTAAAAAATAAACTAAAGGCTCTTACTTTGAGAAGCATAGGCCATTTGATCTCAACATTAAAACCAGTATGAATCGGGAGAGCTTCGAGAGCATGTTTAAGAGTAGGGAAAGGGTCATGATCCAAAGTTAAATCATCATCCGAGGCAGCAGGATCTTCACTTTCATGAGAAACCTTCACAAAAGAAATGATTTTAACAGTATTTCTCATTATTCTCATTTATCATGTTTTCCAGATGAAGATTGATACACATACTTTTAGATCCTGCAGTTGTTTGACAGTTAACTCTTGAACGGCTGTTCTAATTGTAGTCAACTCTCCCCCGCGCTTAGTCTTTTGATGAAGACTGATGTTGACAAAAAAGTCATGAAACAGCACCGGCACCAAATCTTTTGACAATTGAACATCAAATTCAACAAAGTCCACGCCATGTTGTGCAGCGCAGATTAAAGACGCGATGCTATTCTCCCGTACGTGCGCTCGTCTGCATCAAATAAGAAAATAAATATCGCAATTATTGATGGATTTCCCAACATATTGCATTTAGCAGGATGCATGTTAGATACGTTTTATATCAATCTAGGAATTCTATTGAGTCAATTACGCTTCCAAATGCTTCGATGAATTTCCTGAGCCTCTATGACCTACATCCAATCCAGTCCATGACTCTGACCAGTGCGTGCAGTAACTTACGGAGAAATCACACGGAGAGTTGCTCAGAGGTTTAATGACCATATATTCAACTGTAATAGATAAAATAGTGTTCCAAAAATTCAATTCAAGCTAATTATTTCTGCAGTATAAATACACATGAAATAAAAATGCAATTCACATGCATACATCCTCATTCACATTGGTTGCATAAATCGAGTAAAAATGAAGCACAAAAGAGTGCATTGATACATCGTAGACACAGTTGGCATATATTTTACTTACATGAAATTTTCCCTACGGGCTGTTGGTGCACATTAATAATAGGCAAGGTGATAAACCCGTTGGAGCCTTTAAGACTATAAGGAAGAATGTGACAGAAACCAATGAGAGTAGGAACCTCGTCAGGTTCATCCAAATAGAAATCTATCATGTAGGCCTGAAATACGTCGGAGAAATATAAATTTGATATCTTAATTTCAGAGCTGAAAATTTAGTTGTTTAGATTCTTTATAGACCTTGAAAGTGAATTACATGAATAACGGTGTAACAAAATGACTTACAACATCTTCGAAATTGGAAATTCTTGCTTGAAACAGAATCATGTCCTCAGGTCTATAAACTCTTCCAAACGGCTGCTGGATGGAGAATTGATGTTCATCGCTATTCATGACAGCTATTTCGATGTATGGCCATCCAACTCGATCATTTGAATCCTATATTATGCCAAAAACCCCAACCAAATCATCCTTGTATTTTCCTTTTCCAATTTTTCCCCGATGCTACATTTCATTACAAAATGCTTGTTGTGTCATGTTCCTAAAAATATTCCTTCACGTTTTATTAATTTGGTATAACGATGACTTAACCAATTGTCTATCCACATTTACACATTCTTACATGAAAGTCGTCGAGCACTTCTAAACCAGCACTTTGTCCAGAAAGGTGTACAGGCACCATTTTAAGCCTCACCTTGGAAAGAAAGGATTTACAAAAATCATAAATTGTCCAAAATTATGAATTACATATAATGAGACAATTCCCTACAAAATGTGACCTCATTGATTTTAGTTAGGTCATTTTTAAGTTTGATTTACAGTCTTACTCTTACACTTACAGAAGTGTTTTGATATTTCTTCTGCCAAAGCTGTATAGGATTGTTGTAAATTTTCAATTGAATGGCTGTTTCCGTCGTGAGCCATCCTAATTCGATCCGTCTCTGACCACCATAAGTTCCAAACTCATCCACCGAGTCACTTTGATCTGGCGAGGCCGAGTTATCTGCAAATGGATCTAAGCAAACTCAAAATAATTTAAGACAATGTTCATGTGATAAACCAAAATGTATACGATTGGGTTTACAGTTTGAAGTTTGAACTGTCAATGTCAACGCTTAATTAATTACGATTATCTTTTGTTAATTACATAACTGCTAATTGCGTTAACATACCATTTGAATTCACCAAACGCTTGATTCTTCTAGGCTTTATATTGGATTCCGTACGACGAACCACAAAATATTTTCCACCTTCGTCGTTTTCAACAACCACACAAACCACGTAGCGATATGAAATGTCAACATTGGATGGAAGAGTAACCGTAGTTGTCCACAGTTGAGAACCTTCCAAGGGCTCTCTATAAACATCCAAAATAGCACGATTTTACAAAATTGTGTCTGTGTGTGCATAGCAAAAAAAGATTTACATTTGTAGACACAAAGTATACCAGATATAGTAAAATATCAAACTAGAGTCACCACAACAGTAGAGAACCATCCAAGGGCTCTCTATGAAGGTGCCTTGATTTTACAAAAATTGTATACCTGTGCATATAACAGGAAAAGTTACGCATGTACATTTGCAGAAATCGCAGTAAAAAGTTGAAACTACAAAAAATAGAGCGCAGCATTATAATGATGTGGCACTTACTCTGGATCCCTTTGCATGGGAAGAAAGTTGTCCCATTTCCAGTGTCCCAACTCCCTGCAGTCTCCAGAAACGCATACAACTTCTCCCGGAAAAAGGGTGCAATTAACTTGAAATAGGAACTCTCGAGTGTTTTCACTCCCTGACATTTCTACTCTGCGAAATGTGAAATTATTGTAAATAGAAAAATCTATGTAGCAAAATTTTATCTAAGCACTTTTGTCATTATTAACTGTCAAATGCTACATTAGCAAAAGGCTGCAGTTTCTTCGAACAGCGAGGACTAGACATTTTGACTAGCTAGTTGAACGGGCTGCGGATGTAGCGAGGCAGCTCGTCAGGTACTTAAATGGAAAAGAAATAAGTGCACTCGTGGAATTCAATTTGGAAGATTGCGGATGAGATTGAGAATCTTTTAAATTACTAAAGAATATTATCTTTAATAAATTATTTGTGTAATTTTCAGAAATCGAGATGTTGTACGTACGTACGTATATATTTTTTATGTTTAGGCACATGTAGAAAATTTGTGAGATTTAATTTTTTATATTATTACTAGAGGTACATACTCCTAAAAGTTGACTAAACTAAAACATTCCATAAAGATTACTCCGCTCTGGCTAATTTTCGATCCATTTCTAGTTTCCTTATCGAAAGGAAAATGTACCAAACGAACAAAAGTCCATAAAGCACAAAGGCAACCAGAATGCCTAACTTGTACAGAGGAATGTTATGTATATTCATTTTCTACTATTTTTCGTTTTTATACAAAAGTATCACAATTTTTTATTGGCAGAGTTTGAGCAAAACGTTATTATTATCAAAGTACTTGTATTGTGTAGTAGTTACCGAAAGACAGTCTAGTTTAGTTGCCCCACTATAGAAGTAACCAAAAGAAGATAAAGTAAGAGCCAAGTCCATTTTTAATTGTCTCACTGTTCTCAGGCTCACGGTAGCGTGTGGATGATCTTTCCCAAGGATCGAGGTGTATAGGAGAACTATAATTAGGATTACGTCTCACAGTCTCTCTCATGAGAATAAAATACAAACACACTAACAGAAAAGTGCATCTGACACTGCATAATATATAGCAATATATCCCAACATTCCCAACTCTCAATTCTCCTATTCCTCGCCCATAATATCTCTATGCACCAAAATATCGTATATATATATGCAATGCACGTCTGCATTGTATATTTTTCTGCATGCGTTACTTGCTATGCTATAAGCTATACCTATGCATTTTATACTAACTGTATCCTGCACACTGTATCGTCGTCTACATAGAAATAGAACTCTTGTACAGAATGCAGTACAGTTACAATGTAATGTAATGCCTAGGAGGACTGCAGTAAATGTTGTTCTAGCAGCCAAGAATTTCATCATCATTCATGTACACCATAAAAATCGGCAACAACGACCTTTCCAAGAATTGTTCCCTCCCCTTTACGCCAAATCAGATCTGCCGAGTATTATTACCGCAATTTTGTATTTATTCTGTATTTTCGATTCTCACCCATTAACAAAATTTCCTTATTAAATTGTCCATTTAAGTAAATAGAAATTGTTCGAGAACTAAAACTGCAGTTTTTGCCATTGTCTTCCTATAAACCGAACTGCCCGACCCGAAAACAAAATGGGGGCATGAAGAGAAAGCGCCCGAGTCTCAAAATAAGGGAAAGAATAAATGGAATATTACGATGCAATTATTGGAGAGAAAGCAAAGAAGCTTTCACTTTGCGTCTAGAGATTTCGTAGCACTTTCTCCACATTTTTGATTGTCTGGCAACTGTTTCAATCTTATCAAGCCAAAAGCATTGTGTGTGTGTAATGAATGTCTAATGACTGAAATGACCTATAAACCTGATTTGTATTATCGACCTCTTTTCAATCAAGTGCCTCTCTATATACTTAAAATATGACCCATTTAGATAAAAATAAAGTTGGTACTGGCACTGGCTCATAAGGGTCTCTAAATACTACATGAATCAATATCAGCGGATTAGTAGTTTCATTTTTAATTTTTAATTATAATCGTAGTAAATAATACTATTTAAATATACTGAATTTTTAATAAAATAAAAATATCAAGCTTTAACTTTTTAGTGAAATTATGATAATTTATACTGAGAGAAGGTTTTTCAAGAAAGAATTACTACTATGCTACGTGTTTGTTCATTATTCACTTGCATCACTATTTGTATTGGAATTCCTGACTGAGAATTAATTGCATTGTTTGATTTAGTAGGATGGGTTTATTACTGAGCGTTAATTCGTCGTAGTACAATGTGATAACATTATGAATGACGCAAGTGAATGAAATAAACAAACAGAATGAATGAAGTTGCGTTGCATGCACTTCAATGAACCAAAGAATAATCTACACTGTGTGTGTCGGTGTATTTGTATTAATGTAGGTACTGTGCAATAAATAAGGAATAATCTGCAGTAACACAGAACTCAGCCTGTGTATCTTATCAAGCATTTTGATACAATCAGAACTGTTTTGAAATGTCGATTGAAGCTCAATGCTGAATCACTTAACGTAGTTAAAAAATACTTACGGGCAATAAAAAATATCTTGAATTGAATGCCTTGGTTTAGTTGCTGTAGAAAGATAACGAGAGGAGAAAACGATGAATTAGCAGTCACTTTTTAATATTTTTTAATTAGACCAACAAACAGGCAGAATTACTCTAATGGAGACTTGGGAGTTTGAAGGATGAAATTATGAATCCTATGTCGACACGTCGCCAGAAAATGTTTATGTGAATATCTGGAACTGTGTGAGGTTTCTGGTTTGTGTATATGATGTATACGTGTCCAAGTGGACGAGATTTACAATAATGACATTGTAGAGTAGCACGTAAAGGAGCAATTAAATAATAGCTGACGATCTAAAAGTTTAGTGTATGTTTGTAAAGTAAAGACTGTTGTTAAAATATTGAGGGAGCAGTGTTACAGAGTAAACCGTCACATGGGAACTACAAACACAAACTGAGTCAACTCTGGGTTCGTCTATGGCTTTCGTGTGTTATATTTACCCTTTCGATACACAGAGAAACACATACATTTCCATTTCATATATACACAGACATCGTCTGAAGGTAAAGCATGATGTGAACACTGAACCTACAAAATAATATTCTTGTTGTGATATGAATGTTATTCATCTTCCTATGTGCATGTATACAACACACGTTCAATGCAACACACACAGCAGTTCATCACTCTACTCCACATATATACAAACTTATATATAACAACGCACATTAAACTACGCCACGGTTACGCTTACTACTTCCAGCAAACTCCCCGGACTTGACTCACTTGACTCATGCAATATTTCTGGTTTTTACCAGTTCTCTTTCTTCCCTGCCTCCGCACTCTTCATATATCATATTCACACTAATCTTAAAATTCAGTGCTATATTATATTTCATAAGCTATACCCACACAATTGATATAATATGGTTTAGTTAGCATACATTTTACATAGATATGTAAACACTCAAATGCACGATATAATAATATTTATGTATTTTATGTACATTATATAGGCGTGAACGCATTTGCAAATAGATAAAGTAGCTAAATATGTACACAGGATATTTGTATTGAAGACAAAGACAACAACAAGGACACATACATGCAAGCAGTAGTACTAATATTGGCAAGATGCATGTAGTACTTGGGTTGTTGTACCACAATAGTCAATACATACCAACAAAACTACAGTACAGTATGTATTTTTTTCTTAACCACTTTTTAACCTCAGACAATTTACCGTGCCTTGTGCATTTCATACTTACAAATAGTTGTATGGCATATGTAGAGCAAAGACAAGGAGTACATTTGTTGTATTGATGTGTATGTGTGTATCTTGAATGTAATAAGAATTTCATTTTTTGAAGGCCATACTTTTGTTTGAAATGAATGACCTGTGTGCAAATGATGCTGCGAAATGCGACTATCGTATATTTTATGCTATGCAAAACTGAATTGGTGCAATTTGCAAAATATATATTTACAACCAACGATTTGTTTTTCTATACTTTACAACCCAACATTTACCTGAATCTGAATGTATCAAACCGGTTTATAACTACAGTGAGGTTATTAGAAGATCCTATTAGTCTTTAAATTATACCTTTACTAAATGGAAGGTCTTGGCTTTTGTTACAAGCAAAAGATGCTAATTGATCTGTCATGAGTGGAAGGGAATCACTAAATGGTGTGTTGCAATTATAAATATATATTATTACAATAATACTTACAAATTCTTGACTATATTTTTATATGCTGTGTAGAAAATGGCACCCTCTTGAACAACTTGCAAATGATGGTTCACTTTTTTTGATGATATCAATTATGATTTCCTGGCTCCATATTTCAGGAGAAAAATAATTTATAAAAATTAGCACTTATGAATACTAAAGTACATGTCATCATTACCATAATTCTATAGTATGTTACATGCATTAAAAATGATTAGCAAGTTGTGTTCGTTTGCACGAATCATACAACAGACTCAACAGATGCTGATTATATCTTGAATTTATTCTTCTTTATGTGCAACAGGGAAATGCGTCTCAGGCTAGACCAATTTCATTTATTTATGCTACTATTTTGGACTTACATAATAATAATTATTATTATTATTATTTATTGATTCAAAAGATGCATACAAGGTCCACTTCTACAAATAATATTAAACTAACATTAAAGAATGAAATAATGAATTACCTACATTCGTTATTCATGGAATTCCCGGAATTCCCTATGAATTCCCTTAGGGAATTCCCTAAGTAGGCAGGGACAAACTTAATTCAGTCTTCAAATCCACTTCTTTTTTGGATTTACCAACTTTTATTACATCAGCTATAAATGGGATAATAAAATCATAGTTCATGTGAAACCCAAGTTTCATTTTTTAAGTTTTTCAGACTGGAAGATTTATTTACATAAGCAATTGTATTTTCATATTATTAATTGCATTACTAGATACATAATGTATGAAAGTATAATGACAAAATATTCATTTGACTATATGTTTAAAAATATATTTATTCACACATTACATAATAATTCGTAGGTCCACGACTGTATATGTAAAAAGATTGCGGATTCCTACCTTTCTTCCCTTATGCTATATGAATTATTGCACCAGCTAAAAAGATAGTACAATGCTGTCATTAACACTCTTTGAAAATATGCTGATGCGATGCATACTGAAAATTTTAGAAATTATGTGGTACAAATAACCTTCAACCTTAGTTCATTTTGTATAATATTTTATTTAACTTGAGTTTGCAGAGTATGTAATACTTTATATATACCACATTCTTACCTTGTACGTATTCAAACATTTATGGTATAATACGTACATTGCATTACGTTCATTCTTCATTGATTATTGATGAAAATGTTAATCCGAATTTTCATTTGAGTAAACATACGTCAGTGGTCAGCAGTTTTAAAATGTATTGGCTTTATTGATAGCAGTATAATATTGAGGGTTGGAATTTAGAAGAACTAAGCATGTCCATTTGTATAGTCTAGGAAATAAAAAACACGGGAGATTACAGAAAAATACGTACAAATATGGAAGACTACAGATAGACAAGAATTTCAGTGTTGTAATCTGTAGTCAACTTGTCTACATGCATTGTACATATTATTTCTTAGGTAAGATTATCCGTATTTTTCCTTTTTCATACGGAGCTGGGTTTTTTTTATTCCCGTATTAATCAGTATTTTTCCGTAGATCAATATCCATATCTCCTGCACTTTCAATCCTGATAATAATGGCTTGTTTGCTGTTTAATTCTTTCAAGACTGTCGGTGAGCTACAGGTGTTACAGATGTGCATACAAAAATGTATTTGTGGGTTTGTTTGTACTAATTGTAAGAATGGTCGATCTATTAGTATTTCTGCTATTTCTTCTTATACACACGCAATGAAGCAACTATTTATCTGTGCATAATGCATATTAATTCTTACTGAGTTTCATGGGCTTTTACTAATCTACTTTTCTGCAGCTATACAACCTGCTATACAACCTGCTATACAGCATATTATTAGGAACGTTATGAATGGTACAAAAAAGGGCTAGGAATGGAACAAATCTATCGTATCTTTTAAGAGCTAAATGTTTGCAATTAATAATAATCACAAGCAATAAATCTTACATTTTTTCGTTGATAGTTCACAATCTGTCATTTATTTCTAGATCATTTTTCAGCATTCAATACAATTTTTTTGCTTTTTTCCTTTTTTATTACCGAATCTAATGAACTATGTGTAATGCACCGACATGCATGGTTATTATTGCCATCATTACAGTATTTAATGTGATGCAGAATTAGAAAGAGCATTAGAGTCATGAACCGTTATTATTATCAATAGTCGTAAGTACATTTTTATTGCTTCAAGGTAATTAACATATTTTTCTCTATTTTAGTTTGCATTTGTAAATTATTATTAAGTCCCTTCACTACCATCGTCAAAATTTTTGTAGGTACCTTTAATATTACAATTCTACACCATAATTATATCTGTATTTCATTTTGCAGGCACGCACAGAATAGGAGCAGTATTTGACTTTTGATCCTACAAGCTACAATGGTTAAGCCTTCTAACTTTTAATACCGTAGCAGTAGTAGCATTCGTTAAAATATAAGTAATGATAAGTTTATATTCATTTTATACCTGATTTTTAATCTACCTTTATTTTACAAGCCACCGTTGCCATAAAAGGTACTTATCTATGCAGTAAAATGCAGTTACATTCATAAATGCCTTAACCAACTCACTCACTTAAGTTTTTCATTTTTAGTTTGAACTTGCAGCTACATACTCAGTTTACATTTTGTTTCATACATTACGAATACAACAATGAAGTATATTTTACATACATTATAGACACGCACTCATACTGTCATACAGGCCAAGGCTAAGAGTATACAGTATATTATGTACTTTTTTCGTTGCAAAACTTTGCGATATCTATTTAAATGAGCTTGCAGCAGTTTTGACTTTTAGAGCAAATTATTAGTTTTTAAGGCATATTTAATATTTCTACTATTAGAAATTGAAGTACAGGATCAAAGAGTTAAATGCATCAACGATAGCTTCCTTGCATCATACTTTTATTAAATTCAGTAGGTATTCATTGTCCCAAAATAAGCAGACTGTAAAAATTCTAAACACATTGACTGTTAATTATTTTAAACTAATTATTTGTACGATTGTTCTAAGTCAATGGGTTGTATTTACATTATTAACCAATATTATGCAATGCATGTTCACTTCATAACCATAAAATGGCAATAATAATAATGTGTATCTTAATTCCCTATTTTTTGCAGTTGGCTGCATTTTTAACTTATTGTTCAACCAAATGTAGTAAATGCTAATATTATGCTATACCGCTGCCACATATAATGCGGAAGAAAAGAAAAGAAAAAAAAAAGAAATAGCAATGCTACTCACTGTTATTTGAACCTGATTAAAAATACGCAACTAATGAGTCCATCACAATATTATAGAGAATTATTTTTGTATATTAAGGACACTCACTTCAACCAAAACGAAAAGGAGGTAACGTTACTCTGTACTAATGCCAAAGAGTCTTGATACATTTTTTACTTTAATAATTAAGGTGACTACTTTATCTTTGAAACAATCATAATCATAATTATAAGAGGTGTTTGCCAACACAACCACAGGTAATAAGGTAGGTAGTTGTTTTACATAGCACTTCGGGCATAAATCTTAACAGTGACTCTCTTAATAATATAAACTTAATGTGTAAATCTTAAAATATCTAGAGATGTTACTAAGTATATGCCATGCATTACAACACTTGATGAAACTCCATAATAGTAACTTACAATTAGTAACTAAAAGTTTTTAATCAAAACATTATTATTAGTAGTAAAGTCATAAATAAAGAATCAGAAGGAAAATCGAAAGTTTTATTTTCACTTCTGGGAAAAATACGTCTCATTCTCATTTAATGGATTGTACAAAAAATATTGTTGCAGCGAAGGTACAGAAAACTTACTGCTTATTAATATTATGTACAAATGAAAAATCTAAAAACTATATTACACTAAACTTAATGGTTTACACACTTACACGTTTGACCGTTCCAATTTTTATACACATCGCACATGCTTTGATAGATTCTCAACAAATGTTTAGTGCACCGATCAAAGCGCACAGCACCATAGTAGTTTTAATAATAAGTAGCAACGAAACAAACCCAAATAAGAATACATACTAATAATGTGCATGGTACTTTAATTCTAACAACAAGTAAGCGTAAACTGCTCTATTTTAGTAAAATGCGACAAGATGAGCATCTTGATTATTTTTCATTTGATAACGAATCGCAGAATAAATCAAGCACTCATGTGATGTGATCAACGAAGAAAATTACACAAAAACTGCAGAATGTGCCGACGTAATTAAGGTAGTTAACACCACGACTCCAACCATAACATTAAACTTACACCAACTTGTCCAAGAATAATCAAATCACTTGCTGGTTTTGTCGGATCATAGTACAAACTATTAAAACATAAAGTAAATACAAACTGGTACAACTTTATAATTTCATTGTCTACAGTGTTGTAAAACTAACTGTGCACTCAATGCCCTTGAAGGAAACGTCGATATAAATAATTAGAATACGATGTCAGCCATAAATTCATGTGACTTGGCAGGACTTAGTCATCTAATGAATAAACAGGTATAACCCTGGCAGGTTCAGTCCCTGGAGGATACAGGTCGTTCGTTGGAGAGCTGGGAGGGGCAGCAAATCGAGTCGACTCTTCTTCTCCTCCTGAAGGAACACTTTGAGCCTGAGAGTAGGAAGTAGCACTTGAAATTGAATTTGAACTAATTGCATTCGAACTTGAGCTGGGGCTTGAAATTTCTTCATCCGGAAATAATGAAGGAGAGCCTTGTCGACCTTTTGAGCTTCTTGATGAAAAATCATCGGATTGCATAGACGAAAAACCTGAACTGCGCTCTTTATTGCCTCCAAAGTATTGAGAATTACCGTGAGGAGGTTCACTATGAGAAAAATCACATTTGGCACCGTTGTGACAGTAACCTTTCATATAATATCTACACGGAACTTCTCGTTTACCTGCAAGCCAAATAAACCAAATGATTATATGCAGAAGACAATAAAAAGTAGGATACGAAAATATTATTCCAAATAATTATTTTGAACATTTAAGTTGTTACTCACCACCTTTACCCCTGGATCTATCCCGGTCATGATTACCTCGGTAATCTCGGTCTCCACGACCCTTGTTTCTACTATGGTCTCTGTCGCGTCCTCTGTCAAAATCATTTCTATGGTCTCTATCTCTGTGGTCTCTGTGACTATTGCGGTCTCGATTATCCCGATTATCTCTCCTATTATAATCTTGACCATGGCGATCACGTTCGAAGTCCCTTGAACTTCCTGAGCCCCCACGACCTCTAACTGACGAATGTCCACTTCCACTTCGATTTGAAAAATTATTGTGGTCTCTTCCATGGTGACTTGGATTGGCGTTATTATTGCCTCCAAAATTTGGACCAGGACCTTGTGCATTGAAATTATTGAACCCATCTTGTACCGGAGGTGGTCCATCGAATCCTCCATACGGATTCATTCCAAAAGGCATCCCAGGAGGAGGCATGTTCATGTTAGGAGTTGGAAAAGGAACAAAATTTTCTGGTCCGACCTAAAATACGACAATATTATATTATGAATGTTGCACAGTATCGACTATTATATCCATTAAACTTACTAAGTGAAAAAGTAATACAGTTTACTCAATAACTTACATTCCACAAATCAGGCGTGGGGCCAGGAGGTGGCATGGAAGTAGGCACAGGAGTAGAAAATGGATTATTCCACGGGTTATTAAAATCCATCGGAGGATTTTGCACGTTGGGAAAGCCCACATTGGGTAATTGTACTGGCGGAAGTGACTGAGTAATACTGAATTTATTTAATGGCATTGTAGAAGGTTCGGGTTCATATTGTTTTGCATTATTCATATTGCTAGGAAATGGGAACCCAGCTCCTTGAGGTGCTGGCCATGACAGATTCGTATGATCACATAATTTGGTTACTCCAGCCACATCTTCGCTTGGGATTAGTCTGAAAATATAGCATTCGTAGAAATTATAATAAATTAACTTAAAACGCAAAAAATTAACATGGTATATTAATAGGATAATATGTAAACTAACTTGAATTCGCCCTTGTCATTGACAGGATCGCTAAGATCAGGTTCAGTAGCAGAATCTGGTAGAATACTCCCAGGAGGAAGGAAAAGCCCCAAAATGGTATTTTCCCGAGCTTCTTGGATGTCCTTTTCATCACTTGTAACGACGGGCAAAGGTGTATCGCTGCTTACCCAAATAGGAATTAAATCTTTCCAACCTGTTTTCTCCGCCATTGGATCCCCAACTAGTTTTCTTCTCAAAAACAATTTTTCTTCTGCCTTTTCGTGTTGCTTCATGGTCGAGAAGTCTTTATTAACCTTTGTGACGTTTACTCTTTCAGTTTCATCCATTTCAAAATAATGAAATTCCCGTAGTTCTTGTTCTTCCCTAAAGCGAACAGATTTTTTCGGTTTCGATTTACTACGGTGAATACACAGAGCACTTTTCAACTTTCCTTCTTCATCCGTAGGTGTGAAACCGCTTGCTGAAGGCGACATGTCACCACTTTCATTCTTTTCATCCACTTCCATGCTAATGTCTGCGCTAGCAGTTTCCTCAGCGTCATCATCCCCAAGAGTCTCTCTGTAGAAGTTAAATAAGGTAGGTTTTACAACTTCATTTTTATTGGGGCTTAAAAGGCCAGCCTTGTCTTTTAATTTGGGATCCTTTTCTTTATCCAGAGAACCACTACTTGAAAGTCTTCTCTTCTTTTTAGAGGTTTTCTGCTCAGTAGACGCATTCAGCATATCCATAAAAAGGCTGCTTTCCATAATCGTATTGACCGATTTCGGTTTTTCCTTAATAATTTTATTCTTTTCCTTTTCCTTTTCCTTCTCTTCTTTCTTTTTATCGATTTTCTCCTTTTCCAATTTTTCGTCTGACAATTTCAATTTCTTAGAATCACCTGGTTTACCAACACCTTCCAACGATGGTCTTTTCAGTGGCTTAATTCCAGCAGCAGTAATAACAGATTTTGGCTCTCCCTGTTTTTCTTTGGCAGCTTCCGCTTTTGACTTTGCATTTAAGTTTTCCGTCATGTCTTTCAAGAGATCATCAGCTCGACTGGATTTAGAGTTGTAAACTTTGACCCTATGCCTTCGCTCTTTTGGAGGAGGAGGATCTTTAGCTTTTTTACTTTCCTCTTCCAATTTTTTGAGGGCTTCTGGGTCGGTTGAAGACACATCTTTGTTTTCGGTATTGGCAGCCTCAGGCTTATCCTTCTTATTCACTTTGATTTTATCAGGAGACGAACCATTTTCGCTGGCTCCTGGTATTCCAATTGCGTCCATGAAACTCAAATTCTTCTTCGGAATTTTCGGTATTTTCATACCCGTCGAAGCTGCAGGTTGAGAGGGCGGTGTGCTGCTTAAATTCAACTTTTTTAAAGTTTCTTGATCTTTGACTTCCTGCTGCTGTTTCTTTGCATCTTTTTGTCTTTGCTTCATCATTTGTTTTTCTTTTTTTATCTTCTCTCTTAACTTTGCTTCTTCCTCTGCCTGTTTAGCAGCCGCTGCGGCTGCCGCTGACTTAGAACTGGCACTAGATGACTTTTTCTTTGCCACAACAGGCTTTTTAGCTGGATCCTCAGCTTCTATCTTGGCACCTGGAAGGGTTGCTTTGGCTATTTGATTAGTGACGACACCACCGCTGGTTTCGGACGGTGGTACTTTCAGATTGCCGTATGTTCTTACTCCACCTACGACAGAATTTGCTTTAGCTGTCATCGTAGGATCCTTTCGTGGTCTTCTCTTTTTCTCTACAGGTGCGACAGTAGTAGGAGCGGCTACTACAGATGTAGATGCGGTGGTAGACGAAACCACTGACGAAGTGGTAGGGGCAGGGATTGTTTGAGGAGCAGTGATTGTTTGAGGAACATTGGTAGCTAAATGTGACGTATTTTCTTCAGTTTGTACTGGTATTGAAGGTTCCTCTATTCTAACTTGTTTTGTCACATCTTCCAATCTTACAGCCTGTGGAGGTTGCTGCTGAATAAATGCTGGTTGGTCAGCCAATTTCAATTTCATAAGAAAATGTTTTCCATCCCTTGTCACTAAACAATAAGGTGTCCCATCGTTGCCAGTAGTATTTACAGGATTCAATACTGCAGTTTGACCTCCAACCGTCCTTATAGTGATTTTTGGAGTTGTTTGTATGACAGGGGTTGGAGTGGCAGCTTGTACTTTAATGTTTGTATTAGTAACTGGATTGGAAGATTGGAATGTTGACATGTCGGAATTATTTCCATCCGGCTGTGTGTCTCCAACTCCTAGGTGCTGGTCGATCGTTTTGCTGAACACGTCAGGATTGAAGTCTGAAAGAGAATAGTCGTTCAAATCCGTGTTCCCTATGTCAAATGAAGTGCCATCAAATTCTTGGTGATGGCTTTCTGTCTCCATTGTTGATGATGTTGTGATATTTACATTCTGATTTCCGTGGCCCGCACTGTTGGACATGTCTAATTTCATTCCTGGATTGTTAACTAAAACAGACGTTGGGTGACTAGTTTGTACTGCTTGCAGGTTATGTAGATTCTTGTTTGGATCGGCGACAGAGACTGTGACATCCTCTTGTTTAGCAACAGAAATCCATTTTGCGACCACTTTTTTGGCCAATTCTCTTGTCACTATTAATTGTAATAAATAACAAGAAAATAGTATTATAATATCAAAACTGAACTATTACTGGTACACAAAATTATAATACACCATTCATTGCAAAAAATAGTTCATAATTAATTACCATCATCTTCACACTCCTTTGACAAAGTTTTAATAATTCTGGGAAGATCGTTTTCTTTTAGCCTCTGGATGCTTGCTGGAGTATGAATTAATAGTGTAGTAATTTCATTGAGAAGAGCATGATTCTTGTTAGATGTGGCATCAACTGTCCAACCATGTATCATTTCCCATCCTCCTCTTTGCATAAATCTACATTGAGTATAAAATATTACATGAATAAGTACTTTAGAAAGCGATGGTAGATGATGATTAATTGATTAAAGATTAAGCCAATATAATATTATTAGGAAACTTACAGATCAAGAACACCAGCATTTGATGCTTTTAAAATATTGATGTAAGTACACTTGCTTACAAGTTTCTTTGAAAATTTAGACATCAACCTAAAATATTGAATACAAATGATAACTATTTTAGAATCTTGGTAAATGTTAGTTTTAGCATTCGTTGTTGTATTTTTACCCATAGATTTTATCCACTTCCTTATCTGACTTTATTGCGCCAGAGTGAGGATCCAACAAAGGAGTAAGACACTTCAATAAACGGCTTGGATCAATACGTGGCTAAAAATGATAGAAAAAACTTTTTTTACATGAATTTCATTGTAGCACCTATATTTGAAATGTCACAAATCATTATAAAAACCAGATAAAATAAAGCGTTCTTACCATAACGGTTCAACAGGCACTACAGTAGGAGCTTGTATGAATTATATCAGAATTAATAATCCAGCAATATTATTACTAGGTTTAGGTAGTGTCTTAGTAAATGGCAATTTTTCATTCATGCGATCTTTCTGGAACTGTAAATCTGCAACTGCAAATAAAAGGCAACATTTTATTTTATTATTTTTATATAATTCACATTTACAGCCATATACCATACGTATACACATGATGACTTATAAATTACATTCATTGAAATAAATCATCGTTATATTGTAACTATTGCTAAGTAATCGGTTATTTTTGCTTAACAGAAAGGATTCATAAACCGTAGTTCAAAGTGTTCATACAAAATCTATAATATTAAATTGTTCATTTAACAGTTTCATTTCGTCTCATCATTTTTCACTGGTACTACACACCACCAGGCTCCGTATACGTGCTACCCAAACATAATGTACAATTAATATTATGCCATGGATAGCTAAACCAGCGATCTTACTATGTTCAGCAAATAGCCACCTGTATGCATATAGCGTAATGGCAATAGTAAAATAGTAACCCATAAGACAATTTACAGCGCAGTGGATTGTACTTTAGCCCAAGTAGAAAATCAGCAAAAAATTAATCAGCAAGATCCCGTCTGGCCAGAAGGAATGGAAACAGAATAGAAAACCTGTTCTGTATCTAAATCTAAAGTGCATAGGTATGGTATGAGTGCATGAGTACTCACTAACACAACTTGCACCGTAGTATACTACTATTACCATTACTCTGCACTGTCTGCACATAGTTCCATTTTTGTTTACAAACTACGTAATACCTTTAATAAAAAAACAAAACAAAAAAATCAGGCTGAGCAGGTATTGCAGGAGATGTTACATTCAAAGTGAGTGTCACCTTCAACCACCCAAGCCATTGAATGGAGTATAACAAAACACGTAAAAATGAAAACAAAAGAAGACAATCCATTCATCAAAAATAACATATACCTTCTTTCCAACTATACATTGTATACACTTACACAGTCCCATTAAAAATTAAAATGTAATAATAGTAATTAGCAGTTTGTCTTTTACACGACCATAAAAGAAATCCGATAAAATTTTCAATCAATTAAATAACAATAAACTATGCTATATAGTACACACGCATATTATGTATAAATTCAAAATATATAAAAATATTATATTAATTGTCATTTGAAAATAGAAATACTAGATGATTCACATTTGAATATGATTCACACATGAATATATACTAATGTACAATGCAGTACTATGGCTAAAAAAAATTCAAATGAGTTATGTGCTATACAATGTCAAAATCAGTAACACTACAAAATATAAAGTAGTAAAGAAGCTTTCCTTCCAGCCACATATATAATAGAATTAAGCGCACACAATGATTCCATATCCCATGGTGTAACTTGGTTTCTCAACATATATAAACAAAAGCTTCCATTAGGCTTTTTGGTTAATATTATGTATTCTAATCTGTTGTGTAGCGTACGTGTACACTTGCACAGCTTACTTTAACTTGGGTCAACGACACGACAAGGAAAATTGGATTGATTGCTTTTTGCCATCTTGCCTACATAATCCATTTTTGATACACTCGTATAAGTCTACATATAACATGCAAAATTGTACAAAGGATTCTTCACTAAATCTAAGCTGCACATAAAACTACAGGTAGAGTACATTGTGTACTTTAGTATCATCGCTAGTTATCTCAACTAACATGTATATTAAATAAACCATTCTATTTACATAGCTACATTTCTGAAATTACAATAATATATTTAGTTAAATACATACATTACTTCTTCTCATGCCATGGATGGCAAACATATTTACATAGTCAGTAATGTTGACAACAGCAGAATAGCACTCACTATATGCACCACTCTTCCACCAGTATGTAGAAGCAGTGTCCCTTCGGTTTGTCTCTAAAACATATTAATGTAACTATAGGTAAATACAACTTTAGCCAGAAGAGGTATAAAGTTAAACGAAGCTACATTGGTTGTTGAGCGTATATAACATTCTCGCTTACAAGTTCAGAATATATAGATAGTTAACAAAAAAGGTTTAGAGCTATTCTCTATATAGCATTACGTTAAGCACTCTCTGCACAGAAAGGGTTAGCTTCGCCCCCTACAATACTTTCAGACTGCCTTCGTTTGTAAGTGCTACTTGCATGTGTATGTAATCGACTTATGTACAGGTACACTACATATACATACATGAAAATCTTCCTACATACGGATTGAATGAAATTGAGTTTAAGTGTAGCACATAGCTTGCCCGAGCTTCTTAACGAAATTCTTTGCCTGGCTGCCTATAATATACGAACATAAAAGAATCTATGTAATCAACCCAGGCAGACTGTGTCTGTGTGTACATATTGCCTTTCCACTTACAATACAATCTACTCTGTCCGCCGCGTTTGGGTTGTATTTTGCCTTGTAAGTAATGCAATTCATGGTATGTCGTTGTAGATTGTAGTCTGTTGAATTTAAGAATAGAGAAAAATCGGGGGATATTGAGCGACAAAGTTGTGAGTTTACATTTTACATAGAGAAACGCTTGAGAAGGACCACAGCTTTATAAACCGACTGTAGCTGTGTCTGTATCGTTTTTATTCGCTCCTCCAGCCAGACAGACAAATGCATAGAGGACGAAGTCTTCTCTCTCTAAAAGTGTTTTTCGTGGTGGTATTATTGGGTTCTCTAGTCTCTAAACAAGTTTGTAAGAACCTAGGAGGAGAGTACGAGTAGCGGAGTACCTATCTGAACTACATACATCTACAGAATTGTATGAATTGATCGCTCGGCTTCACATGCTCCTTCTCTGCTTAATGAACGCAAGGCAAAACTACATCGACGTGTTCTTGTGGTAGCAAACAGACGACATGAAAGTGTGCCACCCGCACATACAACGTTGCCTAGCAAAACTGAATGCTTGGAATGATTTTTGGCAAATTCATGAATGCTTGTAAGACTTTAACTTGGCAGCCGTGTGTTGGGTATAATTGAAGTCTTTCGTTTGTTTCGAGTGTTTGGTGATGGCAAGAGCAATTCCCCTTTCCCCGAAGTCAGGCTGAAGCGTAGTTTCTCTTCACATAGACATAATATTATAAAATACTCAATATAATAGAACATACAATGGCAATTGGATTGGAAATATATATACTACAGACATGCTGTATTTTATAGTAAAAGCAGCAGCTTCAGCTATTTGTATATGTGCAGAGAGGTATATTGAAGTTACGTAACAACAAACAAGATCTTTTTACATGGAGCGCCATGATGGATTTTATCTATTTGAGTTTCTTTCCTTGCCTTTCTGCCACTTTTCTTGGCTTGGCTTAATAACTTGAAAAATGATGAGGACGAGAATGAGCTACTTTGAACTTTATCATTGACATGTATACATGTTGAACTAATTAATTTACACACATACAAGTTAAGACATAACAAAGTAAATGAGTTTAGAATAATTATTATGTATACTTAACAATGACTCGACTAGCAATTAATGAATATCTGCCGAAAGATGAAGTAATATAAACTTCACGAGTATTTGGAAAACATTTGTAAATCACCTTCCAGAAACACGAGCTTATTTTGCAATGTGTCGATTTGAAAGATCGACAAATTGCAAGTGTTGTGGGAAGACACTTGGAAAATCAGTTGGTGTTAAAACTAAGGGCAGCTCTTTTTCTCCATGACATCATTAGAATCATCTTTCAGGCAGCTGGTTTAGTTGAAATGACGCGTTGTTTCTTTTGGCAATCGGTTGGGGACTAATTGTTTATTTCATAGATGATCTTCTATGTAATTATCAAATCTTTGTTTTGCTTGATCATAAAACCATCAATTAATTAGTCGTCAGGCAGACAGAAATGAAAAGGCGGACGACAATGTTCGCAATCCTTTTTCTATGCCTATAAATCGTACTGTCAAACGCCTAGTTGATTTCGTAAGACGCTGATGCCGTTGACGGGATTGGCAAATCAAATGAGGAAATTGGATCTTCTCCAGTAGTCAATATTGCAGCATCTGTAACTGAGTAAGAAATGTTCCAGTTCAGTTCAATTTCACTATTCACTACAAAATGTATTTAAATGGCTATAGATCAGATAGCAATTTGTAGTAGCAGTTCAAAATAAAAAAAATGACGGCAAGAGTGGCAGAAAAAGCCGCGCCGTGTTTTACGGAAAACAAGACGGCAAAACCAACAAAAGCTCACTTTGACTTACTACACTAAAACAGACACGCGAATAATCTGTGAATCTGATCGAAAGATCAAAGGATGAGTGGATTGGAAAAACTATAGCAATTTGGAAATAAAATACATTCTATCGCTGAAATTATGAGCCGGAAATAATTGACAGAAAAATGAATTTTCATTCCAAAATGTGGACAAAATAAATGGAAATTAAGGAAACACAAAAGTAATCAACTTACCTCCTACCTACTCAAAACGCCATTACGTTTCAGCTCATTCTCACAGCTCTCTTTCCCCTTCACTCAACACACAAACACAACACCCAACCAACCCACAATCTTTCCTTCCCTTTCAACACCCTGTCACAGCCAACCCCCAATAAACAGTCCAGGGTATACCAACAAAATATGTCAAAAAATACTCTCATACTCTCATTTAAAATCACACTATCACACGCACACCCACCATCTGCAGAGTGCAGACTTGCTGTGCAGTGGACTGAATAGGAGGATTTTGCAATGCCCTGTATGTCAGTCTCAAAGATCGATTTCATTCGACGAGAAGCGCAGGTGCCGCGTAATTCAAATCACTCACATTTCATTTGAGTGGAGTAAACATTCAACATTGAACATCAACAACAAACTTGTGTGTAAACTCCTAAACTCCAGTCACCAGTGTGTAGAGTGACAGTGACCTGACCGGCGTCACCGGTGTGCCCTATTGCCTTTCATCTGTCAAGAGTGACAACAAGTTCCGAAAATACAAAGTACACTCATTTTTCGAAGTCTCCTTGCTGGCCCTTGATTTTATTTCAACTTTATAGTCGTTGTTAGTTTAGTTCACAGTTGGTAATTAATCAAACTTCAAACTTGTAAAGTAAAACTAAGTAATATTGAATGTTTAATAGTTGATAGTTAGTAGAGCTGTTTAGAAAGTTCGGGTTTTTAGTGCTCTCATTTCGTATACAATATTACAATATACAAGCTTTTTTTATTTAGATATGAATTTATGATGAATTTATGCTTTTTATTTAATTTGAACGATTGATTTCGGCCTCCGATAGCTCGATATCCGAGTCTAATAAAATATTAGAAATAGAAAAATGCGCTAGGAAAAACCAAACATGTTTGAGGCCGCGGATTCTGTAATGGTTTCTTTTCATTAAAACCGTGAGTGACCACAATTGTCTTGCTGTTTTGCGACTGTATTTTACAAATTCAAAATTAGACTTTCGCCAATACAAAAAATAATGTCGCATTTTTAAGGGACTTCTGAGTGTATTTCTTATTTATGTTGAACATAAATAAGAAATACAACTGTGACTGTTGACTAATTGCTATACATAGTTTGAATTAACAATACTAAAAATAAATATGTAATAAGTTTTCTGGGTATTACATTTCAGATCTACAAGTATTATCGAGATGCGTCGTTTACTAATTTCTGTTCCGAAATGGAGCATTGCAAATTTTTCTCGAAATTGTGGTGTAAATTGGAGCATCTACAAACATATTCAACTGGCTTCCAATGGTGGCATATCGGTTTTTGATGTAAAAGATTGTTACCCACCTCGAAGATATTTTAGTAACCAATTGGCATCGTCAACGGAATCAAACAACATTTCAACAGAAAGCAATATACCTGAAGATGGAACCCAAGAAACCCCCAGGGATCCTGAGAAAGATAGGACCAAAATAATTTCCGTGGAGACTAGTATTCGTTATCTGAAAAGTGCTGGTAAAAATCTTTGTGCTGAATTATGTTCAGCCGGTGGTCATCAAAGATGTT
>JAQFYB010002029.1:0-27512 GCA_034694085.1 Pogonognathellus longicornis | reverse complement strand
ATCCTTATAGTAGTTTATAGACCGTCTGTCTCGCTTTCCCTCACACGAACGCACACAGACACACACATCCTATAGACTGTATAGACATAAACGTGGACATTTGGACTCGCACTATGAATTTATTCATCTCATAATCTTCTCTTATACTTCATCACACACACACATCCTACCGTCTCGCTTTTATTATTAATTGTCATTAATTTTCAACAATTGTAACAATAATAGTAACACACATTTAATTACAGATTAAAGTGCACCATCATCGTCATTCTCATGATATTTCATGTACTATTATTACATATTTCATTCAAATAGAATATTTTAATAGCATAGGCAACTTTCTCTTGATTTTATACAACACTTTCTTACACTCAAACACTTGTAGGCTCCACCAGCTTCAAATTAGAAGTAAATTAGTGATTTAAAGTCATAAGGATTAGTTTATACATGAAATAATTTTTACATACCTTTAAAAGAGCCACACAGTACACAAGTTAAATTACTAGTACGAAATTGTTTTTACACACAGATTGATGTAGTAGCATTAATTTGGTATATTTATAGCTTTATGTAGTAGGTTTTATAATATTATGTCGTAATTGTAGTAGCTAATAGTTTCTAGTACATAACTTTTCAATATAAAAGCGATTGATTATGTCATATCTGTTGGTGTCTAAAAATTTTCAGTTTATATTTATACATTTATACGTTGTAATCTTGTAGTGTAATTTTTCTCCAGAATTAGGATAACATGGAACAATACAACAGATTCAACAGAATGATTTTTTTAATAATATTTCTGCCATTGCTGCATGTATAATGTTTTGATGCTGATTCGTACTTATTAAGTACCTACCTTTCTACCTACCCTAGTTTTAATATAGTGTACTACTTGTACTGCAAATTAAAAAATCCAAGGATCATACGCACTAAGGACTCTACCACTAATACTCTAAACAATTACAGTTTACATTCATTCCCCTGTTATTGTACAGATTGTACACATACAACATATTATGTACTACGTATAGAACGTGTGTACTACTAATTTTTTAAGTTGTGGATATAGTCTCATTAAATTTTATTACGTTTCGCACACAACTAGTAGTAGTAGGTATGTATGTATTAGTATGTGTATTATATGTATATTTCATTTATACTTATTTTTATAGCAATAAAACAATCAACAACAGAAATGTATATGAAAATAATACGGAAATTACTAAAAGTACTTGCACCTCACATGCCAGATTTAAATTTAAACAACTGAATTTCTAATACACTAACTGTCTTAAAGAGACCAATGTACATTGTAAAGCACTAGACGGCATATTTTATCATGTGTACATAAACTGAGTGATTTTTAAAATAATTAATTGCTTTTTGAAGAAAATTGGGTCTGTGTTCTTTGACTGAATATATGTACTGAATCTATGTAATGAAAAATCACATAAATTTAAAAAAAATCAATTAAATGCTAATAGCAGCTGAAAAAATTGTTTTTTTTAGATTTTGAAATATTTGTTCAATTAACATTTAATAACAATAAAATGGTAAAATTTAGTTGGGTTTATTTATTAGTACTATCTATATTTGGTAGGCATCTTTAATTTGATTAGTATATAGAAAAGGTGTGTTTAAGGTGAAATTTTGCTTTCACTTTTGACTACTTTCTTATTACTTTCAGTATTGAATGCATTTCTTATCGGTTCACGTCATTTTTAGAATTCTTCTTGTCTATTTGTATGTACTATTACACTCATCTTGAATATTTACGAGAAAAATGGCAGTAGTCTGACCTATAGCAATACAATTCACGGCTCTATTGACTTTAACTTACTTTTCGTCATCTCTCCATCATTTTAAACACTAATAATCATAACACTTTCACACACACTCATTATAATAAATTCAAAAAAAGTACAATTTCACGAAAAAACTGAACTCGAATCAATAATTGACTTCATTGTCGTCTGCATTGCATTTTAGTAGTAAATGTGCTTTCTCATCTGGATATATATTATTCGTATTTCTCATAATATTTGCTTTAACACTCTCTAATAATGCACTGATACTACCGTGCAACTAATTTCTTGCAGTGTAATATTTCGAAATACTATTTACTATTCATAGAGGTACCTAAAGGTACTATTATAAATCACATGTAGTACGATGACATGACATGACACACGGAGTTTTTAATATTTTGAATAATAATTCATCTGCTGAATAATGAAGGATGAACGGTAATACACAGTAATAATAATTAATAATAATTAGAAAACACGCTTTTTCATCAGAATGCACACTAACATATTATTATCATATTATAACAGCATAATATTTAGCCATAGAATAGTACTAGTATTTTTTTATACACAACAGTATATATTATTTTCTATTTATCAATAATTTATCATTTAGGTATTGTATGTATAGTATGTAATTAATTAGTAATTGGTATGTGTGAACGTGAACAACGAACAGCAAAGTTGAAAATCATTTTTACTCGTATTTTTAATAATAACGTGTTTCGATTTTAAGTATAATGGAGATAGGCAGTCCAGTAGTTGAGTCTGTGAATGTAAATACAATATTATTATTATTATGTACATAAACGTGTATGTATTCATATTACGTATTATTTAGCATTGGGCAATGCTTTCTCTAGAAATTATTACTTTTCTATGTACTCCCACACTTTCTACTATCAACATTAATTGTGATATTAATTCCTATTTCTACATTAGTAAATATCTGTGTATGATTTGGTTTTTCTAGTCGTAGTATCATAATTGAGTTTTCAGCAGTGTTTTTAGTTCGGTAGAGTACTATAGTCTCTCGGTATGTATTTTTTAGTATGTATGAGGCAAAAGGTAACTAATTTCTGGTTTTATTAGTCCTGGTTTTTTGCAAGGTTCACTTTATATTGTATGTGTAGTGTGTATACTTCAATGTATGTAGATTTAGGCATGTTTATATAGAGTAGTATTAATTAGTATTAGTAATTAGTATTTCAATAATAATTGCAAACAGTAAAGTCACATTGCTCAGACGATTTTTTATTCTTATTGTGATTATCATAATATAGTAGTAATAGTACTTTATAGTATTATTGTTATAATGTATGTATAGGATTACGTAAAACAGTTGTGTTATTATTTATATTGTAGTAGAGTGCATATAGTGCATACTTAGATTCGGATTCGTGTACAGAATACAAATTGGGCAAGAATTCTGATTCCTTTTTAGAATTTATGTACTTGCTAATAATGACAGTTTTTTCGTATTGGTTTAAACATTTATTTGCTATATTTTAGGTTACATGATACACAAAGTGTCTTCTTGTCTTGTTCTTAGTTTTAGACTACGGCTTTAATAACAAAGCTGACAATAATGAGTAAGAGTATACATAATACTATTTTCAGAGAATGCGGTTTGCGTAGTAGTAGTAGCTATATTGGAGGATTTTTATTTTTCCCAGTGGTTTACTTTACATGAATTATTCATTGTTATTGGATAGAAATAAATCAATTTTGACAAAGGTTGGATAAAACTATTGTTGATGTATTATATTTACTTTATGTGTACTAGCTATGTTTATAACACGGTTACATCTAAATGAACATATTGAAACACATTTTTATTTGATTCATTATATTTAGTTAACAATTAATTCATAATTAAAATGGTACTGCTTAAATCTACTTGTTGCTTTCACCTGTGTAATAATATACTGTCTAAATTCTATGCAGGTATAGGCATGCCTATAATATGAATAATTCTAAATACTATGTATGTATATCCCTAAAATTGTTTACAAGGATAAGCTGTATATAATATTATATGCATAATAAAATTGAATGGCCTATGTAAAATTATTTTCACGGTGTATGTTAGGAAATAATACTTTGTATTTTGAGAGAGGTATTTTACAGTGTAGTATTGTTCTCTGAGCTAATTTAGTGTAGGTATGTACTGGACGAGTAGAGGAGTATTTATTTGCAGTTTAGTACAAATTCTTCTTCTCATTTTTAACATTACTTTGTAATAATCGGTTTTGTTGGTAACAAGTGAAAGTTATCCTTATAGAAAACTCAATTACACACAAATTTTGCAGAGATTGTCCTGTACATTAATAATTCTAGACAAAGAGAAAACAATGGTGTGTAACGTATTTAGTATTTAATTAGTAAATACTTTTTATGTCAGAGAATTTCTGGTGAAATTACTTTTAAGACCACTGTGGAATACCTCTCTCTTCTACATTCTCTAGATATACATCTGTCTGTTTACAACTATTGAATTCGCTAAAGTACTAAAGTGATTTTTCTCATACTGTATTAAGAATAAGAATCTAATTATTGGTGAAATAAATCCTGAATTTGACTTGCTGAACTTAAATTATATGAGTAATTGTAGTAAAATAATTGCAAGGGTTACTATTACATTATTTATTGAGTAAGATTATTGTTATCAGCCTAAATGTATGTAGTTGTAGGTAGATGGGTTTTTGAAATATTTTACTACTTAACTGCAGTATAGTATTAAATTGTGTGTTATGTTCTCAGACTCATCCTTGGCAGTGATGAAGGAGAGAAAGATAAACAAAATCCTAACCTTCAACAATTTTACAAACGAGATGTTCCCTACTTTCTTCATTTATATAATCAACACACTAAAGTACAGTTCAATTTAATTAGTGACTAATTAATGCAGATGTTTATTTATGTACACTAATTAAATATCGCTGTAATTTTCTCTCTTTGAATGTGTATTGTATATACAGAAATGTTGTTAATTAATGAACGATTGCTGAATTTCTTTTCAATTTTGTTATTTTCTCCGAACAACATCGATAGGATATTGTATTTATAAGTATGCATGTAATTGCTTTTCTTACATATTGTTGTATTTTATTACGATGATAGAATATTGTTGATGTTTTGACATATGAAACAATAGAAACATAATAATGTGGAAGCAAAGCAATAATTGAATCATGTCTGGTGACTGGTGTGTGTATGTCTATATGGTGTGAATGTAAATTGTCAAGAAGGTAAAAATGACTCGAAAGTTGACAACAAAACAATTCGTATTGAATTTACTATTAAGTGTACTGTAAGTATACTGTAACGTACAACAATACAATACAAACAGGATGATTCGTTGTATTAATATATATGCATACATATATTTAATACAAGTATAATATTCCCTATTTAAATTCATCAAAGTAAAGCATCGTAATATGCAATAATCTATCTGCTACAATCATATATGAAAATTCTAATTATTTCAAATAATAAAGTCTTCATATAATAATTTTTAGAATTTAATACACCTAGAAATTTTTGCAAATCATGTAAATTCAAGGTAAACATGAACACGAAGAAATACTTCTAAAATTGAAATTATCAATAATAAATCTTGAGATTTTATACAAGAAATTTATAATTAATTTGTCAGTATTTTTTTGGATAATTCTTTAAAAGAAATGAATTTTGAGTGAACAATATGAAATGGTGGTGGCAGTACGTAGAATACGTATGTTGTTGCAGCTAATTTTTAATATCTAAACTTTGCACCTACACGTTACACTTACAGTGTAAAACCTAGAACTGATTCGTAATGATTTTGTCATTTGTTACAAAAACTTTAGATAGTAATATTGTTAGCTATAATATACACATGTTCATTTTCCATGTAGATTCTATCTGCACAATAATAAGTATCGTAGTATTTGAATATTATGATCCGCTGACGTTCTTCGTATGATTTATTTGTAATTAAAACTCTCATACATATTATTATACTCTTAAACAGTTTTAGCAACAATCTTACCATCGAGTTTCTTTCATTCTATTTATTTTCATCAATACTACTATTATTAGTACTACATATAGGACTATCATGTTTCTCTCTGTTTTTAGCATGCATTCGCTGTTTTTATGTATTAGAGTTGTATCTTGTATGTATGTGTGTTTTTTTAAATGTTATTCTTGCTTGTTCTTTTACACTTGATAGTTTTAATACGAATTTCTCTGGTTTATTTTCAGCATACCTATATACACCTTTTCATTAGTCGCCATTGATTTTGCAAATACGAATTAATTTTTTATGCGATGGTTTTAAGAAAATGAAACTAAAGCTGATTTTGGTGTGTTGTGTAATGATGCTGTATGTATGTAACAGAAATTCTCTACTTTTTGACATTATGTGATTTTTTAAGTCCTCAATAATAATTTCCTCGAGTATTTCGATGTTATGTGTATGTTTAGGTCGAGCTTATGGTAATCATGTACTCAATTTAAACTATCTACCCATAAATAGTTGCCATTTTTCTCAAGAAAATGAACTGATTGATTATACGGGATGATGAATAGATTTTGCATTGTTTTGCTCTAAAAATTGAATGAAAACTAAAAACATTCGCTTGCAAGCAAGAAGAATGAAGATTCATTTTTGTCAGTGGAATATATTAATAATCAATATTTTAAAGGATATTATAATGATAATGATAATAATTATTATGGTATGCAATACCAAATGATTTACACACTATAATATACTTGCTGTACTATAATATACAATGATAGAAGCTGTATCTACATGTATTTATGTATGTTTGTTTTTGGTAGTAGTATGTATTAAACTGTGCACACATTGTGATTGATAGGGAATCGGGCATCTCTCATAATAATCAACAAACAAGCTAACAAAAACAACAGCAACAACAAAGACAACACACAATTACACACACAATTACAATTACTTAAATTACATAATATTTCTACCATAAATAATAAGAATAATAATATAGCTTTCAAATTTAAGTTGACATCATTAGTTATACAATAATAATATTGTTTTTCTACACAAGACATACAATAAAATTAATAGCCAAGTCACTTCTTACATTCTACATAACATCATTTTTCATCATCCGAGTCACTAATTGAATTTATTTCCATTTTTCGCTAATAACTACATTCTACATAACACACCCACTCACCCACCCACTAAGAATTACTCATAAATGTAATTGTTCTAATCAATTCACTTTTTACTCTCTATTTAAAGTAAATTGTATTTCATACTGTAGCGTATCTGTATGTAATGTTGTAGGTATGTATTTATTTATATAGTAGTACATGTAGTATTTATATTTAATTATTATTATCATTACTTAATTAAAATGATTAGTCTAATAATATCACCAGTATGGTTGTCTGCTAGAAATCCTGGAAAAAAATTCTCACAGGTTTTTACACACTATATGTATGTTTTTTTTAGTACGCCACTAAATACGTTACGTACGTATCGTGCGAGCAAACGAACGTAGTAAAGTCGTCATATATATTTCATGTATATATATTATATATGTATGTATATATATTATTATTACTATTATTAATTTAACACGTAGCTTATTTATTTTCTTAATTAATAATGTATGTATTTATGTAGTATGTATGTAGTATGTATGTATATAGACAGGCTTCTTTTCGTCGTCAACTACTACTACCACTACTACTCTCCAACTCTGTATAATATTTTCAAGAGATGAGAATAGTATTTTAAGCAGTATACTCATTTACTGATACATAATCAATTTTTAACAATATGTTAATGATAATAACGTAATTTTAATTTTAATAGTAATAATAATGTTGTTGTAATAAAATTGTTGTAGTAGTATAGTATGTAATAATGTCGTAGTGTGTTATTTCTGATTCTCAGACACTTTTTGTATGTACAGATTGATCAATTTTTAGATAAATAAACAATAATAATAATAGTAATAATATATAATAAGATTCTGACTGATCTAAACTTCTTCTTTCGTATTATAGTACTTTACGAGTTCACTTAATAAAATCTTTGGAAAGCTACTCGAGAATATGTTAAGAATATTAATTGTGTTTAGAGCTTTTTCACATTTAATTTGTTGTCGGGAATTTTTTAGGTTTCTTCAAGGTTTTCTCTTTTTGAAATTAATTGTTAAAGATTTTGGTTACAGTTTATCATGACGTGACTCACAAGACATGACAATCGAACGACTATTTTTTCTATAGTGTCGTTTTTTAGATACATCCTTCTTTCTTTTCTCGTGCTGTTACAATTATAACAATTTTTTTGCAATTTGGTCACAAACGAAATAAAAAATTATTCTATTTTTAAAGAATATTATTTGTGTTGTGTCCCTTTTGGTTGGTTGTTGTAAGATTTATTTATGTAAATGACATCCTTTCTTTTCTGCGTGTGTGTAACAAAACCAATGACCGTTCTTTTCATGTAGTAGGTATAAAGAGAAAGGAATAAAATTAATGTAATAATAATTATAAACATTAATTAATACAAATAAACGATGTAGTGTTGTTAACACAGAATTATTTTCACGGGTTTAATAATCTTTTTTAGCATTTGTTAACGAATACAAATATTTCTTAACACTAATCAATCATAAATGAGAAACTAATACAAAAATCATACTCCATGTTATATTTTTCTTAAGGGTGGGATATTTTGCTTATTTTAATTATAACAGCTAATTAACATAATATATTTTATAAACAATATTTAATGCACCGATTTGTTCATTGACTAATAATTTTTGTTGTAGTAGTACAGTACAGTATACACAAAAAACATTTTAGAATTTCACAAGTAAAAATAAACAATATAATTACAAGAATCTCCTCATTTAATAATAATAATAATAATAACTAGCAAAAACGTTCACGATTTTACTTTCTCTTTTACTAAAAACTAAAGTAAAATAAAATTTCTAGAAGAACGGTCACCAACGAACGAAACAATTATTGAAAACTGTGTCAATACATCAAATCAATCAAAAAAAGACAAACTTGTTGCACACAGCGAGTAAGTAATTAATTATTTCATACAAAAAAGTCAAAGTAAATATAAGCAGAAAAACACACAGCGTTTTTATCTCTTCTCGTACATTTTACACACACACGTCAACGCTCCAAAAACAACAACAACAACAAAATCAACACAACACTCTCAAAAAACATATTTCAATTTTTTTACATCATTCTCTAATAATATTTCGCTCTCGCCACATTTACAATTACAACAAATAATGATATAACGTTTTTCTTACTACAAAACTTGTAAACACACGAAAAATTACAAACACAGCAAAAACAAGATCAAACTTTCTCCTTGCTTTCTCTAATTTTTTCACTTTGCTTTCCCTAATTTTTTTACTTTGCTTTCTCTAAATTTTTCACCTTGCTTTCTCTAATTGTTTGACTTTGCTTTCTCTAATTGTCTCACTTTGCTTTTTCTAATTATTTCACTTTGCTTTCTCTAATTGTTTCACTTTGCTTTCTCTAATTTTTTCACTTTCATTTCTTTCATTTTTTCACTTTGCTTTCTCTAATTTTTTCCCTTTGGGCTGAAAAAGAAGTATTTTTGGTGTATGGTAGTAGTGTAGTAGTACATGCCTTGCTGAACAAAAATGTTCACTTTTTCCTGGCTTGAGACAACATATTCCTAGCGTGTGGTCTTAATCGATTATTACATACTTTACATGTTGATACAATAATAAACTTAACTTGCCTTGCGAATATTGAATAATAATAATATATAATTAAATATCGTGTGTGTACAATACGTTTTTAGTATCATCATCATCATTATCATTTTATCTTCATGATCATCATACAATACTACATTAAATAAAATTAAACTAAAATGATCATCATCAAAACATTCGGTAATATTATGATTACACATTATGTTATGTATTATTTTACATACATAGTTTGCCTACATATCTTATAGTTAATTAATTCAATAGTATTTAAACTGTAAGTTTTCCGTAACTACATAAATGCACTGTGAAACTGTTTATATATGATTCTGTGTAACAGCAGAAGCATCATATCATCCTCCACCTCCTCCACCCTCTCAATTCTTTCCTCCTCAATTCCTCATTCTCGTTTTATCATCAACCACACATCGAATCCATCAACATCTTCAACATTTTACTTTTTTTACTATCGAATCGAATCATCTTCCAACTTTTTCTGTTGGGCATGACTTGTGGCTCTCATGATCTCTAGATATATGTAGAGTTTATTAGTAGTATGTATCTATGTATGTATTTATATAGTAATATTATTTATTTTTACAACAACATGTCAGGCTTGCCTTTACACAGTAATTAATAATAATATTAACAACATATAGGCGCATACTATACGCATTATAGCATATTATGTATTCAATATTTTATAACACATTTTCAATCTTGTCTTGCTCCAACAACATTATGTTCAACAACAATGACGACAATAACAATGCAATACGCATACTTAACAACTCTAAAACACATTTCCACAATGAAAACACTTTCGTATTAGTTTCGCCCTTTTTCCACAAGCAATCTCTGTTCTTTTTTCTCACATGTAATTCTGTATAATACGTGTGTATGTATATATGTGTGTTGGTGTGTGTCGTAAAATTGTATTAATTTTCCGTTAATAATTATGAATCCATTCTTCATTCTATTTAGTGCATACTACATAGGTATCCCTTTCTTTTTCAATATTATTCTGTGGTCTCCATCTTCTTTTTATTTCTCTGTCTCTCTCTTTCTCTCGCTGTATTCAATACGTTCGCTCATTCATTCATTCATCCCTCGCTCGCTCTATCTTTCTTTCTATACGTTACTTTATTATTTTATATAGGTACTCGTGTGATTCATGTATGTATGTATAATAATAATATTTAATGATAATGTTAACTAATAATATAATGTAATGATTAATAATTCTTCTGCAATCTATACTCAGTAATCATAACATCATCATTCTTAATCATTGAACACACAATAAAACTTTTTTAGTTAGCTTCTTTTGATACTATCATTAATAATTGCTTGGATATTTTAGTTTTAGTAATATGTAGTAGCGTTTCCTTCCTATTTCTCCGCGTGTCCTTCATTTCTTAAAGCTTTTTCTCTCACATTAGGTTTACAACAAACAACTCGTTCTATACTTTAGATACCACACTTAAGGTTTCAATTCTTTTACTTGGTTTTTGTCGAAATGGTTTTTTTTCATATAGTAGTGTCGGTTTTTAATGTATGTAGTTTTTAGTCATCGTCGTTTTCGCAGTAGTAGTAGTAGTAGTTACAATCAATTTAACATTTCCTACAGTGTATTTAATGCTAAGGTGTAAGTATTTATTTACATACCACACTTTGATTTCACATTGCCACATGCTGCGAGTCGAATTGACATTTTTTCTAATATTTACCTACAACAGTATTTAATTTGTAACAGTGTAAATTTCCTACTATGCGTTTTTATTTATGTTTACTTACACAGAACAATTAATTGGCTTGGGCTTTTTCTCATAGGTAATCTTCTTGTCATTTCAATTTTATTACGCACCACTTAGCACTTACTCGTCATTTTTGCGTCACTGAATTTCCTGAATGATGTTTCGATGGATTTCTACACACACAATATCTTTTTATGTACGTTAACAATATACATACTTTGATTTAAGTACGCACGATACGTGTAGTATGCAAAGTATCAAATAATTTACGATTTTTCACGTTAAATAATTAGTATTGTGTATGTATGTATAGTTAGGTCTTGTTAGTTAGTGATTTCCAGATTGAGAAATTCAACTGTACTAATAATATATGGAAATTAAATAAAATCGAAAAAAAGTGTGTATAATAATATTTCTTTGAATTTTCTGGGAGAAAGTAATTTGCATATTCATAACATTACTATAGAGTTGTAACTAATTGAAGCGAATGAAATCAGATTTTGAATATAAAATTGAATTTCTGATTTCCCTAAGAGTTAGTTTACTTGTTGTGTTTTAGTAAGAAGATTAGAGCTACTATTTTTTACGTACGTACTAAGAACAACAACGCCTGACTGCACACGCCTTGAATAGTAGTAGTATTACATTATTACAAATGATAAATGCAGAGTTATATTATTATCATTGTAGTAGTAAGAAGTAATCATCGAAAACCGCGTTCAATCAACAACGACATGTTAACCGATATTGCATTATTCAACATAATGATGTTTTTACAATTTTTAATTTAATAATTATCTTAACAGTGTAATATAATATAATATAGTAATTAATTTGCTAACACAATTTATAATCTTTAAAGCCAGTTCTTGGACTAAATTTAAAACTTTGCAATAATGTAGTAGCTCTATTCAATTCTATTTACGACGCAGGTAGTACTGTAGTACTTATAATAACAATAATATAATAGCAATACATAATAATAATAATAATAATATAATAAGTAATAATAATAATAATATAACATGTATGTATCTGTATAATATATAATAATAAAGATGATGAACTTAAGATAAATTATAAAGTCTAGAACGATACGCGTTGATAGATGTTTCCTGTCTGCATACTTATTGTTAATATAGTATGTATGTATGTTTTTAATTAATGTAAGTTTTGATTATAGAATG
The DNA here is from genome assembly GCA_034694085.1 of Pogonognathellus longicornis. Lineage (NCBI taxonomy): Eukaryota > Metazoa > Arthropoda > Collembola > Entomobryomorpha > Tomoceridae > Pogonognathellus > Pogonognathellus longicornis. Next base: position 15,003 of record JAQFYB010002029.1, on the reverse strand, counting down.
CAAAAAAGATGGCTAGATTTGGTCTACCCGGCTATGAAGCGATAATTATTTGGGCGGGTCTCGCTCCAAGGACGAGGTGGCAGTGGACACAGGAATATCCGAAGTGGCACTGGAAGGACCTTGCCCACTCTTTCCTTCCTCTTTCATTTTGTCCACGTATTCTGAGAATATATCCCGAAACCGGGACCACGATTTCTCGGGAATGGTTATGGCATTCCGGAAATTTGTCTTTACCTACATTACAAAAAACACATCAATTAATAAAAATACTTCATAGTCATCATACCAAAACCACAATTTCCACCACCAACCTACTTTAAATCAATGAAAGAATAAAATTACAGTGTAAAATGAAAATAGTGGCAATAGACTTCCAAAAGCTTATTTGTTACACATACACGCACATTCAAAGACGACAAAAAAGAGGCATACAGCTATAATTCACAACAAAAAGCATTCACATTTCATTTTGAACGACACAATTTTGTATAAAAATGTCTTCATGAAAATTCGAAATAATGTTTTAGCACACATGACTCAATGTAATAGTAATAGTAGTGCATGAATGGTATTATAAACAAACATGACTTTTTGAAGCATTAATGCATTCATTCTGTTTCTATACTAATACAGTGTCTACATAGTATCTATTTGAGTCAAACACTTCATAAACAATACAGCCAAGACTCATGTAGGTATTTACAAATATGAATGACAGAAAAAACAAAGAATTTACGAGTGCTCTTTGAAACCAAGAGGATAAAGTAATACACCAACACACTATAAAACTCTATAAAGCATGCATACGCAAACACACACCACATAATATGAAATAAATGGATAAAAAAATGCTTCTGGAATCTGTGCGTGTAAAATGTGACTGAAAAGAAGATGAGTGTATTTGTACTGTTTACGATATAGCATAGCAAAGCAAAGCAATTGAAATAAAAACAGAGGGAAAGGAAAACATGGACGAGTACATGAAGTAAATACAAGTAAAGTAGAGGAGCAAAGCAAGAGCAAGCTTTCAGATGCAAGCAATAATCCGGTTTTGAATAAATTATGCAAATGAATGTATGACGTGAAGTGGGAAAGGAATTTAACGTAAAGAGAAAAAGAGTTTGATGATAGTAGCAGTAAGTGTAGTAGTAGTTGTAGTAATAGTAACAATAAATAGTAGAAGCTGAAGAAGATGAGGAAGGGAGATGGGATGAAAGATACACGGACATTGGTATTTAAGGTGTACACACATATCACAAACAAAAAAGCAGAGCACAAGAAATATTAATACAGATACATACTTTACTTGCACACATACATTCTTATCAAACTATAACAATTAGTTAAAGCAATTGTTCTATGTACAAAATCAACTATACACTCTACTACTACAATACACACATAGAAAGCATTTCTTCAAGCACAAAGACTTGACTACATTTTACATACATACATATACAAGGAAATACAAGTAAGGTATAGTTGATACATACATAACACATAAAGGTTAAAAATTGTGGTAGTAGAGTGTGAGAAAGAGAATTCAAAAATGAATGAACATTTTTATCATAGCATTAAGCGTAAAAATAAGTAATAGAGCCAGGTGTGCATACAATTAAAAATTAATTGTTGAAGTTCAAAGATTTCGCAGTATAGTAATAATTTATTTACATACTAATATTTAGGTATGTATGTGAGTAGGGAAGTGAGTACTTACTTCGGAGACCCTCATAAAGACACCTCGATTATTCTGCCCTATGTCAAAATAGAAGATTTTATTATCGACGCGAATATGACGTCCTTCAGGCAGTTCACCACGAAAGCCTCCATCGTCCGTTCCAAATTCTTCCAGTAGGTCTGTCAAAGCGTCTCGAAATTCTATCATTCCTTGGGCAGGAATCGCGATCTGCGACCTGGGACCTCCTCTCGAAATCGTTTGAGATACTCTTAAAAACCTACCGCGTGTGTTTTCCTGCAGGCATACAAAAAATCATCATCGTGTTAAAAAATCATTCGTCTAAAAACCAACAATTCCATTAGCAAATAATTATACAAAAGCACACTACACAACAAAACGACCGAATACTTACGAAAATGCGTGCATATTTACACTTTCATGTTTCTCAGACAGATGTTTGATTGCACTAAGTAAGGAGCACACTACACGGGGAGAAAAATAATATTCTTTATATTTCCCGAGAACAAAAAATTACAATACAACGGGGAAAAGATAAACCTTTTTGATGCTTTGTAACATAACTAACAAAGTAAAAAGTAGACACAGTCTAAAAAACATTTTCTTTCTTACTGTCTTACTTGACACAAACTATATCTCTAGAATATAGCCATACATTTTTCTCGTCATCGTCATAAAACAAAGCATCATAAATAAATCTACAAGTCAGAAACACTCTGCGAAAGTTTTTCTCTTTGGAACATGATACACATAGTGCATGTTGTCCCTGCATAGTAAATAACATTAAATACTCCTTAAAAAAGTAATAACCATGATGCTTCCAGGATAAAAATTAACATCGGTGCTTTTGAGGCTACCTATTTATGCACGGCAGAATCTATCGCAAGATACTTTGTTTAGTATAATTATATTTTATTTATACTAATGTTATATTTATTATTAGTATAACACTACGATCGCTCCGATAAACAAAGCATAAAACAACTTTTCCTAACTACAATTTATCATACAAAAGTTTTTCACCTTCACCTTAGCACCTAAGTAAGTTATTTGCACAGTTCTTTCGGAACAATGACAAGTTTATACACAGACATTATAATAATGATAATAAAGAAGTAAAAATTTAAATTGTTCTTGCCACTTGCCATGCCGGACATTTGCACATAATTATTATGAACCTAATCTTATACCATACCACACAAACTAACAATCTGTCATTAACACAAAGAAAAGAAAAGGTGTTCATAAGGTTTTGTACACAAACCAGGAAAGCAGATTACCTATAATATAAAGCATACAATTGGTTAGATATAAAAATGAAAAAATCTACCAAAAGATTTTAAACAAGAGCATGTGCTAAACACTGGATTTGAGTAAACGTGAAGGAAAATGACACTATGTATATAACATGCGTCGAAAACACATTCATCTTGGGCAATAACCATGCATATGACTGCAAATCCCCTTTTCACACATTTACATTGCAAGGCTGCCCAGGGAGTGATCACGCACGTTTAATCTGATTATTACTGAAGGAATTACTTAATTCTTGACCACAGCATATATGAGTAGGGTAAAAAACATCTTTCTAATAGACTGTGAATGATTGATACGGTTTGCGAAAACGATACAACAATAAAATCCTAAACGTATGGTCAATTACACCCTTTTGACTTCTGCCTTGCATTCAAACAACCCTGCGTCTCCCACTCCAGCCAAACTACACTCTACACATTCAAAATACACAAAAAGTGTATACTTACATGTACCTATATGTGATAATCATATATTACTATTAGAGTCTGAAATTCGATGATGATGTCTGTAAAGCTACTCACTCATGTCCACATCCTTTCCGAGAATCGGCCTAGCAAGACTGCCCCTGCATTGCTACAGTACACAAGTACTTGATTAGCGATTAGATACTACAAATTATATAAACCCGCATTATAGCCTTCTCTGTCTGTGTCTGTTCCTATATCTCTAAGCTAAACTTCACCGAATAAATGAGGAGACCGCAGATAATCCATAGATACGTCAGAAATAGGCTATACACAACACTCTAGCATCAGCAACACTCAAAATGATAAATCATTCACATAAAATGAATGCACTTAAACACTAATTGTACAACCATATTAAATCCATGTGTATATACGAATGAGTGTATTTGTATGCATGATATTCATGTTACACTCTTTCTTTGTATTCTAGTCTGGTAGTGCATTATATAATCTGTATATAGGAGAATAATTCTACTATCTTAATACTAGCTAATAGCCATCTAGATAGAAATCTGACTTATGGAAATCGTTTTATTGTTACAAAGTTGAAAATTAAATGCTAGCACTCTCTAATACGTAGTTATACTTGCTAATACCACCACACATCAACTAATTATATTAACTGAGCTAAATTTCTAACAAACTGTCATAATTACATACATTGCTATTGTAAATTGAATTATTGCTCCCTGTTTACCGTCTGTCTCCCTCCACTCCAAAACACAACTCAAACTCATACTTTTACACTTTAACTCCATAGCCAAACCACCACACGACTACACACCTACATTCCTTCCTTCCTCTCTGTCTGACTCTATGACTCTCAGTACTACATACTACAAGTGAGTGTTCCATGCATTAAATTGCAATCAAAATAATAATCTCCTGTCATCTTTCAAACATAGTTGCCTATATGCATATACATACACACTCACTCACTAAGATACACGCACAATGTATTTATACACAGTAGTATACGTATTTACATGTATATCCATATACACAAAACACTACAGATAAGTTCTGTCTTTTCCCTGTACGATACAAAGAAAGAAAAAGGGGAGCAGAAAGTTCTTCTTGAGTCAGAGACCTTTTTCTTAAAAAGGGTTTTGTGTCTCTAACTCTTACACATACGTTAATCCTTAATAAGTACATACACATAACATGAGTATTAGAAGTCGCACAGGAAACGATGCGTTGCGTAATAATGTAATGTGTACACAGTGCACACATAGTACAACTGCTTTAAAGTATATAATTTAAGCATACATGGAATAATACAGTACACATAGTAATAGACGTAGTTTTCCTAGAAGTGTTTCCTCCAATAAATTTTTCTTAATTGGCTATGGTTGGTTTACTCCAGTAGTGACGACAGACGAGCTTTGTTATCATTCAAAATCAAACATTAAAACCAACATAAAGATATCACTACTACAACAGTCATAAGGATGTCTATAATCTCTCCACATGATGCAAGTACCTACCCACTACGTAGCTTCATCAAATTCAAACCGAAGGCTACCTTTACTTTTTACCTACAAGTCCTAGTCAGTCGCAGTCGGTGAGAGACTCACAAGACAAAGACACAATAGCACAAAAGTACAGTACAAATATTTATGTAATAATCATCTCATGAGAACTTGCTCATACATAAAGTATATATAGAAACGAGTACATTATTATACATACATAATAATATGTACCTATGTAAACTAATGGTATGTACAGTACAAAAGAGGTGTGTACTAAGGCTTGGCCAACGCAATGACGATAAATATATACTAATAAAAGTGTTTATCCCGTCTTTCTTTCTCTAACCTTTATACAGAACAGATTACACACACAAAGAAGCTCCTGTGTGTCTCTCTGCCTTTATTTCCGGCCAATTACCATCCACAATCAGTCTACATCATATGCTAAAATATTTCGATTACCTGATTATTAAGACAATTCACTCACACATAAAATTCAACTACAACTATAGCCAAGGCCCTTTGAAGGAACTCGGTTTTATATGTAGCTACATTTTACTACACTCAATCACACAGTTTTTATACCTAAATGTATCACCTGTATCAGTATACAATGGTTTACATGCTGGCAATTCGTTTACTACGAAATTCATTTCCATTTGTATTGTACACACTAACTACATACTAAGTATTATGATTCCTTAAGCTCTTCTACGATAATCTAATCTCCCTAGATATTATGACCTAGTATTAGGCAATTTATTTACTATACTCTGTCTACATTAAAAACGGTCAATGTTTAGGGTGAAAATAAATGGGGTGTACATTTACATAAAAATTTCAGGGAGATAAATAGAAAATTATTAAGGACACCAGTATGGAATATGGTGTGGTGTGGAAAGAATAAAATTTGAGCTATATAGCAGCGTTGTGTGTATTTCGATGAAATGATTAAAAAAAGTGCTGCGGTTCTCCCATTTGGTTTGCTTCAGAGAGAAACTATAATAAACACCCCACCATGATGTTGTGCTGATGACCATAACATTTGACACTTATGAAGGAGGTAAATAAATTAAGTTCTTTTTTATTACATCATAAACAAAGTAAAGATGCTCATAACACTTTAATTACCTCAAACCTGACGACTGAAACGAAAAAAGCTTTTGTGCACCAACTATACACCATACTATCTGTTTAATACTACTAAACATAAAAATAGATACAAACTAAGTAGATAAGTATCCTGCATAAAAGTTGAAAAAATTATGAATATTTTTTAGTAATCATACTACACTGAAAGAACAATATGCACGCATTGAAGTAATATAGTAATACCAAATGGTATGCCATGTGTTTGTAGGCGTACATGTAAATTAGAAATGAAGGAATGAGATTCTAACCTTTAGATCGAGGTAGTACCGTCGATTGGTCTTGACCATGACCTCTGACTTAAGTTTTCCGTCCTCAGGAACATTTTCGGGGTTAGGTGGGCCAAGAGAAGCGTAATAATCGCTAAACGCAGAAAGATGATCACGAAATTCTGCCGCTGTTGACAAAGCCAGGTAGATTTGACTCCGCCGTCCATCCGCACCTATTTCGGCAACCTTGATGAATCTTCCTCGCGGATTTTCTTTAACATCCAGGTAAAACCTCTTCGACTGGATCTGGAGCATCTTGGAGGCCAGCTCCTGCTCCTCTCCTTGACCTAATCCCCACAACCAAGCACTGCCATCAGTATCTTCCTCCCCTTCCCTCCACATTCTCTAAAACTATTTTTCTCCCTCTTTCTTTCCACAAAACAACTTTCTTCCTCCCTTCCTCACTCCCTTCACTTCAAATCAGAGCAATAATTACTCCGAAAACATAAATACCATAACTTTTCTCAAAACAAACAAAATCAACATCAACTCAACAACAAAACTTCCCTTCTTTCTTTCTTCTTTCTCTTTGCTTCCCCTTCCACTCCAGCTCTCAACCCATCATCATCATCATCGTTACACTCGTCAACATCAACCTCATCAACAACGGACATTTCTCACAAAATGACCAAATTATATCCAATTCCTCTCCTTTCTTTTCTTCTCGTCATCTTGTCGTCGTCGCCAACAAAAATCAACGCCATCAACAACACCATCATCATCATTCACACAACGGCAGTAATTTTCTTACTCTCATCAAATTGTATAATTAAATAATTCTTCAAATTCCAACAACACTTCTCCTTATCCATCCCACAACAATAATAACAAACAGGCCGAGCCCAGTCCCAAACAACGACACATAGTAACTAGTAGTAAATAATTTCTCTCTCACACACTCTCTCAATCTTCCTCCTGAGTATCTCTTTCTGTCTCACTCTTTTTCTCTTCTCAATAATCCAACGCAATCCACCACCACAACGACTCCACCACTACCACCACCACCACAGTCCATTGCCAACGCCGAAATTCCACTAAAAACAGCCTGAGCCTCACACTCACAAATTCAACTACAACACTACTAGTACAGATACAGAGATACAAAACTACACACGAAATACACAGAGAAACTCACTTGACTCTACTCTGCCAAAGGTAAACTCGACTGACACTGACGAAGAATTTTTTCTCTAGTTCAACTTTACAAAACACATCCAGAGAGAGAGAGAATAAACAAAAAAAGCTAGCAATAAGACGAAGACTACTACTACAACTACTACAACTACTTATACACAACACAAGAACTAACACATAGATACATACAATACAGAATGAGAATACAGACACAAGTAAAGACACACACACAAACACCAAGTCTTCCTCCCTGACTTGACTACTCTGAAAAGCTTTTTAACTTTGTATAACTTCCCCTACGTAAAATTTCCTGGGCCCAGAGCCCAGAGTCTCACTCACTAACTATGCAATTCATTTATACATCACATTACTGAACTAAACCCTTTCCAGACTATCTTTCTTACTACTTACATACTACAACTCTACTACTACTACAACTATCTTGTCTCTTTCACAACTGTTGCATCCTTCCGCCATTCTATACGCACTACACACAAACACACACACATTATTACGATCCTGTGTGTAATGTGTAAGCTACGCACTCGATTCACAGACTCTCTCACTCACTCACTCACAAAAACTCTTTTGGTATATAAAATGCTATGGCATGCTTTGCTATGCTTTGGTATGGTATGGGTTGACTGAATGTGAGTTGAGTTGTGTTGTGGGATACACGATGAAACGAACCACGATCTCACAACAGTCATTGTGTATTTCTACGCATCCCCCGATCCCGATAGATGCAAATCCTATCTATCCCCAAATATATAAATGTCATTCCCATTGTACACATTATATCATCCATGAAATCCTATACCAACTTTAAACTAAAACGAGTCAGACTTATCTCCACGAGAATCCTTCGTCCAAATCTTTAACAGTAGTATGTACTAGTAGTCACAAGGCAATTAACATAGTACTCTTGTACATATACCAACTCACAAACCAACATACCATACCCAAAGTTTTTATAACAAAATATTAATGTTACAATGTACAGCTTAATATATGTCTCCATGTATTGTAAATTGTATTTAATATCTGAACTTGTGTGGATAACTGACTGAACTGTTCTGTCACAAAGATATCAATGAAAAATAATAAACTACTTGTACGCATAAACAAACATGATGCGGAGACGAATGTATGTATGTGTGTAATCTACTACATAGTTATAATATAGTAAAGCAAAAACAATCTTACAAAATCCAATTCAATTTCAATCCATACATACGCACAAACACACTTTATTTGTTGGTCTGTTTGTAAGATATTAAGCAACTAACCTTTTAACTTCATTTTTTATGTTATGTTATGGGAATATTCCTTTGTTTTTGGTTTACCTACCTTCTACCAACCATTATACCTAGCTAAATACATTTTGCGATAATAGAGACACTAACATAGAATTAGTAGCTGTAGCTTTTACACTCTGCAGGTACAGAATGAAAGGGCATAACAATAATAGACAAAGAATATAATGTGGAAAACGTGCTAAGTAGATGGAAACATAACAATTGCATATAATCAATACTATTAGTATACTAGCACTTGGAGACAAGAGACTCTACAAACCATGCCACGCATAATATGTTTACAAATATGTGTGTATTAGTATATATGTGTGTACTGATGCACAAAGTGTAAGTGTAAATGTTAATGTAGCATACTGTGGTAGAAGTCAGCCCACATGCATAATTCTGATCTTTGTGAACTTAAATGTACACATAATATTACTATCAGTCTAATACACAATGCACTATACACTCAATTTGCTAGTAGATCATCTTAATGTCGAAAATATACGGATAGTGACATATTATACACAATAACACTCATCTTCTACTACACACTTGCACAACACATATACTACATTGTAGTTTGTACAGTACACACACTCATGATTCTTGCCTTATTTTCGACATAAGTATAACACGGCATAATTATTATATCTAGTAGCCTGTACTTACAGTATATGCACACTGAGACAAGAACAAGTACTCGTACAACAAGGAAAGAAATGAACTGCCCACCTGTCTTTCTACCCACCAACTCTATTTAAATTTAAGCGTAAGCGTATAAAATGTATTGTCCATGTTTGGCTCTCGTCTTTATCACCCACCAACCTCACAACCATCCATGAGACGTATTATTATTATGATTCCTCTTCTACTAACTTAACTAACATAAGCACTCATACAATATTATCCTAGTGATGATAAAACAAAAGTCCAAACCACTCTATCCTTTTATCATCAACGATTCTTCACAAGATTACAGACACTGGCGATGCTTAAGGAGATAAACGCTCCTGCCACGAAATGAAATCTTTTTTCTTATTTTTACAAACTCTGCTGTAGAATCCACACTCACATACCATACCTCACTCATGTCATGGTGTCATAATCACAACTTTTTAAAACAGACCAAACCCAGCAATAAATTAATATACATTTATTATCAACTAAACTCCTGTCATAAGGTCATGTCAATAATCTCAGTGTGTATAAAACCGTCCTTTACCTATTTAGCCCTATCTATCTCCAGAGCTGTAACATAACTATATACAAATTGATGCATTGCATATTATCAAGATAATAAGATTCTTAGTTTTTATCTAACCATTGTGTATATGTAGTGTACTGTGTTGTTGTGTACTACTAGAATTTAAATATCTTTGCAGTTTACACACATCCACATTATACATACATAGTGCATTCCTCATAATATTATTCCCTTTATACTTACACCACATTACTATCCTACTACTATAACTGCATAAACAATGAACTTACTTTCTCACTGTCAGCCAGGTATTTGTATGTGTGTGCGTATGTGTTTGTGCAAGCAAGCAAGTCAAATCCTAATAGTATTAACGCTGTATTTTCTCTGCCTCTACTAATCCTATGTTCACTTACTTAGCTCACATCACATAATATATACATACGTAAAATAAAACGTAAAACGAAATAAAATGCAACGAACATTATTCCTGTATAGTAGAGATACATGGTATACAAGAACTAAACGTACATACCTGCATACAACACAATATTGAATGACTAAACTACTTTAACTGCATGAATAGCAAGTATGTAGTAGTAGTATAATATAGTAATAAGTGCATATAATGAAAAACAGTGTTTTTCTTTCCTTGTTGCATTGCCAGTCCTACAGTGTGTATTTGTGTGTTGTAGTGCTTACACACAGCAAATGTTTATAGTCATGTAGAGTACAAAAGTATGCACACACTTACTAGTTACTTTACTTACTAGTAACACTAAATACTTACATACATTAACTAATATTTCGTATATAGAATATGAAATGAAGACAGAGGGTTCGTTCGATGAGTCGGTTCGACCTTGCAGGTCATTAAACCTCCACCACGTGCCATACAAAATAAAACGAAGCCCAAAAGCCTCTTTGCTCTATACAATACTTTACAATATAAGCTGTACTCTCTGAGTGTTCATACCATGCCATACCACAGCAGCACATTACATTCACATACTGATACTCTATTACATGTCTCGCACACAAAAACACACTATACACAATACAACCACATCCTCTAGTCGAAATGCAATGTTAAAATAAATGCAATAAGTGTAGAGTGGTATATTTGTAAAGTACTACTACATTACTAGCTATATGCATTTGCTGTGTACAATAGAAATACATATAGGACAGTAGTCTTTTAGTGTGCCTGTATAGAAAGAAAGACTTTCATCTCCTACACACCAAATGATTGTGATGTGACTACTACATGACAATAGCAAATGAAACAACTGCTCAGTTCAACCTCAACCAACAATAAGACAGCAAGCACTCCGGCAACATACAACATAACACCAACCAACACTGAACAACACCGTGGCATGTTTGTAACTATTATATTATAACACAACGTACAAAACCCCTCACCAATTCCCAACAACCAAGAATCAAATCCATTTTATACAACCCCGCATATATACACAAACAATATACCCATTCCATATACTAAAAAATTCAGTTTTCGCAGTCACTATACACAATTCCAACCACTTACTTTGTTAGTACTTACGTTACGTTGCATGAATTTCTAAAAGAATATTTATACAAACCTATCCATAAGATACATACTACATTATAGCATCCTATAGAAAAAATCAGCTTTAAAATACAAAACTTTAGTATTAAATAGTGCTTCAACGTTGTTAACGACACTGAAGCAAACAATTATAATCTTAAGTACCTATATAATAGGTGTATATGATATAAATATAGGTGCTGTTTCAAAATGTGTACCCTTAAGTGTATATTACACATTAATGTAAGGTATACATAGAATACTAGCAATAATTACTAAGCACTATAGACAATGCTAATACGATTCATTTTTCAACTTGAGGATTAGCAGTAGGTATATACAGTGTGTAATCTGCATGCAAGCCATTGCATGTAATATTGTACAGCTTGTACTTTACAAGTTTAGCTTTTACACGCATCATTCTTTAGTATAGAAAGATTCCACACTCATAGATTCTTCCCGGCTCATTCAAGTTAGTACACTAACACTAAGTGTCTCCGGCTTTGATTTTTGATACGCGTAGCGTAACATAGCATGCATTGCATTATACCTAAGTGACTACTGCTGTTATATAATTAAGGGTATAACTATTGTACTAAGTCTTTCCGTGTATGTATGTATAAGTAGTGAGTGTAGTGTATGTATAGAATAATGGTGTTGTGTTGTAGTTGTGTGTGTGGGACGAAGAACATCCAGTCAACACAAACCTACTAACTACTAGACTACACAACAAGTCTAAACTACATACGCACAAACAAGCTGCTGGAAGAATCTATGTACCTATGCTATGACAAGTATAATATTACAATCATATACGGTCTAGGCTTGGTTTGACACAAGGAAATTTCTTTCTACGCACCGTCAAAGTGTCGTCGTAGAAAGAAACTACTATTAGATAAGAGATGCAACCGACACAGCAGCAGAAGAATAAGCAACTGCGTTACAATTCAAGAAACATCAGAGGAAGCACAATCCTTTAGTTAGTTCTTGTGTAAATTCTTAATGTGAATTCACATTTGAACACTGACTTGACTCTACTCTGACTGAACGTCATAAAAACTCACAACTGGAAAAAATCCTTGTGTTCGTACACAAAAGCTGTAATATTATTATTATATTACTAGTAAATCACAACGCACACAGAGCATTTCTATTACAATCTGTTCCCATACATATTCCTATGTACAAACAGTACATACCATACAATGTATTATGTTTCATTATTACTACCGTGCGTATGCATGCCGATAGAACTGCTAAAGTATTTCTATGGATGTGAATTCCCACTCTCCGTATTAATCGTAAGTTGACGATGTTGTTGCTGTGTGTAGTATTTTGTATACACACTTAAAGTTTGTTAGTTGTGGTTTGGTTGTTGATGATAATTCTCATTCTCCATAACATTGTAGTAACCCTCTCCTCCCTGCCCATGTGAACCTTGTAAGCATTTCATCTCTTTCCAAGTGTCCGGAATTTCATTCATTCATTCAATCTGTTTTTATTCATTTCACATTATTTGCCCTGCCCTGAGTATATACATTGTAGAGTCTATATACTTATCCCTATCCCCTACATAGTAAATGTATCTAAGTGTGTATGTACATTTCTATAGTATTTGTTAACTTATTTGCCCTGACTCTCTTCTCCCACAGTATAGAGTATTAGTATGATCCTGATCTCTCTGAGTCTGCTGTAAAATGTACGTGTGCGTGTGTGTGTTTCTATCTCATTTCTTGTACTTCATCTCATCTTTCCTTGTTGACTGCTCGCTCTGATCTGCCTTGTCTTATCTGTCACAAGCAAGACCAAAACACAAGCACGTAACAACAAGACCCAACTGACTCTATATAAAATCCACCCTATGATTTTTATACACAGCAAAAGCTATACCTATCTCCACATAAAAGACTGACTCTAAAAACACTGGCTACCTATATAAATACACATAGAAATAGCATAGATAGCTTAGTGTATAAGAGATTGAACTAATAGTGTAAAGTATATCCTGTAATTTACTAAGTAAATAATAATAAAGCCTTCGAAAGCAAGTCAAGCCTGGGTTGTTCTGGCTGTGAATGATAGGCAGAAGTATTTAAACCATGGCATCGCATGGTTTTCTAACAGTAGTGGTAATAGTAGTCTCGTCGTGTAGTAGTAGTAGTAGTAGTAAAGTAATAGTAGTACTTGTCGAGTCAACTAAACTCTCTCTCACATTCAGTCATTGTCAGATATCACGGATTTTTAAACTTACTCTTCATTCCAACCACGAGCTCATTCAAAAACTAACTATATTCCACCTTTTCCTTTACTACGACTATTACTACGCAAGTAGCTACCAGCGTAGTCACCTACCTCTTTACATTACACACTAATCACACTATACACTTCCACCACACACTTACATGTATTATAAGTACAGATAAATACACAGCTCTCATACATATGGCTGTATGTGATGTAAAAGTAATTATATCAAATCCAGCATCTCTCTCTTTCTCATTGAAGTAGTAGTGTGCATGTGTGTGTGTACATTTGCTATTAGAGCTGCATTCCTTTCTTCAATAGAATACTTTGCTCTACGTATCTCCGTAAGTACACGTACCTTCGTCTCATTTCAATATTCTACGCACTTTCTTTACACATTTTATTCATACACACATACATACACATGGAATGGATCTAAACAACTTCCATGTATAATAAGTGTGTGTGTATCTGCATGTGCATCTACATTATTGTATTATAGCTGCTAGTATGTGTGTTTATATCTGTGTACTGTATAGACTGAATGCTTAAGAGCGTTTAAGATTCTGTGTTGTATCCAGCAATGCAATAATGGCACATTGATCCTCCTATGTACGTATGTGTTCAGGAGATACATGTGTACTTATTGTCAGAGCAGCAACAAAACAGGATATCATATGCTTACGCACATAGATGTGTTGTGCACGGAGTGCATTCTAGCAGTATGGCCTACAGCATGTGTTATGTTATACATGCACACACAGTTTATGAATTTAAAAAACAGCTGCCTACATTAATAAAACAGATTTCAATTGAAAGCTTGTCTTGTAAGTAACCATTTAAAAGGTCACCATAAAAACGGCAGTAATAATTACACAGGTCTACCCACCCTTTTTGATATGTTTAATTAATGCCAAGCAAAGCACACTACTGGCAGAAAGTAAGTGAGTGAGTGAGCATACCGCAAAACAAAGTCAAATAAACACGTACAGCTCGTCAAATTTTTATCATTCCTAGACTTGTGTTGTGACCTTAAAAAATAAAACTCCAAAATTCCTTGTAAAAATAACAAAATATGCTAAACACCTATAGTATCAGTTTGTAGCATCTTGTACGATACATGATGGTTATGGTAATTAAGACAAAATAAATTCCATTAAAGGGATAGATATCA
>JAQFYB010002028.1:0-27516 GCA_034694085.1 Pogonognathellus longicornis | reverse complement strand
GAAGTTTGGTCCAATTTGGTTCATAGGTTCTTGAGTTATGTCGCACACACACGGATCTCCAAACAGACAGACAGACAAACAGACAGACAGACAAAATCTAATGCTTCTCCAAGGCTCTTTCCCATGTATCATCCGCTTTCCTGTTTTTCATTACTAAGAAGTGGCTCCACCACTTAATAATGGAATAATTATTTCCGTGCAATCTACTGTGCCATTGTCGTTTCCATTTTACATTTATGGAGATGGCAAATTCGTTTTACAAATTCTAATGACAATAACTCATGACCACAGTCTGCAAAAATGTTCGTACTTTTAAGTACATACGATTTTTCACTCTGCATCTGCAATTTATTATATACATCGATTTTTTATGCGCCATTGCATTAGTGCAAATTAGTATACTTTACACGCAATACCTTAAGTTGCAACAACATATTAATTTAGACTTAATAACTTCCAGGAAATCTATTGTATATTAATAAGTTATTTTAATATCATATATACAAAATTCTTAGCTTGAGTTTAAGTATAACTTTTTCCGTGGAATAAAATATTGTAAGAAAACAGAAGAGTGCAAGATTCGTCTGAATAATTCAAGGAACTTGGCCAAGCCATGCCGCGTGTAATCGATACACAACACACATACACATACCTTGACCAAGACACATAAAATATAAAGTCTGCGGGCAATATTTTCTTCCTAATTCAGTTTGTGTCGACTACTCAAAAGAAATGTGTAGTAGTGATAACGATTGCAACGAAAGTGAAGAAACAGTAGAAATGATATTCTTCTCAGCATCTCCCACTTTATAGCCACATCAATACAGACTCAGTTGAATAATCCCAGCTCAGCTTTATAAAAGAAAGAAAAAGAAGGCTTAAAATGCTTTTAACATCCCACTATAACACAACAACAGTAGAGGGTAATGTAGTGTCAGATAAAGATGCATAAAATACACACACAGAGTGATACGCACGCATTAAATTCCATAATATTGAAGTACACGCTACAAAGATGCTGTATATAATATAAGCAAGGATTATTTAACACTATGTAGGTACATATATACAATTCTTTACTTATGTTATGTACTAAGCTTGTACTTATTCTTACAGAACAAAAATAATAGATATGTACTAAGTGTATGGGTATGTATATCAAACTTTGTATATAGATATAAGTAAAACTCCCTGTAGGGAATGTGAGTAAAAAATCAAGCAGAGAGCTCGACCTTCACCATAATGAGACGAATACGAATAGAATCTAAAAAACAAAGAGAAAAAAGAAGCACACATCTCATTGCGAACAAGAATGTGTAATAATATCATTCCAATTCCTAAGCTTATGTTACATAACAAACTCAAAAGACTTATTTCTTGGTAACTCTGCTTTAACGAAACGGTCAACTTAAGCCAATATCATAGCTTTAACCTATGCGAGAGATGAAAACTTACATGAATGTGTCATGAAGCACGCATTTTATAATACGCAACAAATATATGTACAGCTTATGTGGTATGGTAAAGTGCAAGGAGAAATAAATTCACTTTGTATGCAAAGGTATTCCATTTTGGAAAGAAAAAGATGAGATTCATGATAATATTAAAGGAATGGAAGACATAAAATCAGATGAGACGGTGACTGCACTGAATAGAAATAGAATGCATTTTCTATGTAACATATAAATAAAAATAAACCAAGCTCAAACAAACCTTTAGGTATACCTCTACCAAAATTTCAAGTGTCTAATCTACAATATACCTACATTACATAAAGGCTTAGTTTTCATGCAGTGGCATCATAAGTACTGCTTTGTGTACTTGTATGACAGACTAAATATATTTTGTACGTGCACACGTCACACGCACACAAACTGAAACAAGCATACACGAAATGTTACAAGTGATGCATACAGCAGATGAAATGGAAAAGAAGAAAAAGAAGAAGAAAGGCAATCATTCAAGATATTATTACCTAAACTGATGTTGTCTTGTTGTTGTTGTTTTGTTGTTCTTGTTGGGTTGAGCTTCTTTATTTTCAAATGCATAAACTTATGCTTCATCGTAGCTAAACGGAATAAATAATAATTCTTATGTAATACACTTGGTTGTGAGAAGACTTGGGAAGAAAACTACTGATTTTATTACTCTCTGTTTTGAAAAAACTCTTTCGTTTTTTTCCATCTTTATTATATCAATCGGAATAATCAAATGCTTGAGCTGTTATATTAGTACAGGTAGTAGAGTAGGTACGTAGTACATTAATAATAGTAGCTTTACCTTTAACTGAGAATTTACGCTAGTTATTATAATACAGATGCACAACTGTTCTGCGTACCCAATAACTTTGTAAGGATTTCCTTCCCCTATACTACTAATTGTAAAATAGCTGAGCATTTTTGCACTAACTACATCATAATTATGCTACAGTGTAGTGTAGTATTTCTGTAAACAAATCAATGAAGATAATATACTGGACACAGTAGTATATAGATGAATTATTACATGAGCTCACCAATATTATTATAATTTTGCATGGAATCTGTATAATAATGTAATGTAATATTTTTCTTGGTGAATTGTATGTAGTGAGCAGTTTGCTTTGTAGTGCTGAGACACGTAGTAGACAGGGAAGAGCTGTAAGGAATTAATTCGTTTATTTTACATAGACAGAGAGCGTCGTTTTATGACCAGTTGTAAATGTTGCTGCCGAGTCGAGCAGATTCTTATCTGTCTGATTCATCTGACTAAATTCTAATGATGCATAGTGACACAGTGAGACCTGTGACTACAGATAATAAGCCAATGCCAAAGCAGGGAAGAAAAAGCCATATAAAAATACGATGCGGTCCTATTGGTCTTATTTATGCTAACAATCATCAAAGAAAATAATATTACAAGCTCAACACGCAAACACTTTACATTAAATAGACTTTAGTGTATCTCTATGCAGATTATTTGCATTTGTTCATTTCCAACTTAAAGCACATACACACACAACTAACAACGCACATAAATTTACGTAATACATTTAGACACTCTCTGAGCAATGACATTATTGTTTAACTACATACAGTCCTATACAAAATACTAATGTACCTTTCCATGTAGTACACGTGCACTTTTGCAAGGCAAAGCAGGTGTTCAACCAAATCATCGTAATATTATTATCAAATACATACAATAGTACCTACCTAAATACTATACACACAATACTTACTCCTCTCAAGGTACCTTAGTCATAAGTACGTACGTTCCAAGTCAGAGACAATTCAACTATACACAACAAGTATAATACAGCAGTGTACTATATTGTCACCGTAATTATCCACTTGACTCTCTTTCGCTTTGACATGATTTGCCTTTGCCTCAATTTACTTTTAGTGTACTAGTCGTTTAGTCTTGGACGTCACGGCTTGTTGGCTTACATCCAAATGCTCAGTATAAAGAAATTTAATTACACCAATCAACCTCTTTTTTATATCTCACTTACTCAGACAAACATCAAACGCTCATTTAAGTCTTTGCTTTGATTTCTTGTTTTTTCTTTTTCTTCTCTCTCTCTCTCTCTGTCTATACTATACCATTCCATTTATCCCATTGACTAGCTAAAAGTGTTTGTATTTTGCAAACACTTAGAGTTCTATTATATTCCATTAACATATATCTAAACATAATATACCTATACGTAATACAATAATACATTACATGTTAAAGCATTTAAACACACTGCATATAAACGAAGGATTTGTGTGTGTGTGAACAGTGAAGCATTGCGAATGAACAGATTTGTACGCGAGTCATGTCGCATGGAGTAGTAAAACACTCATAATAACGAAATGGCATGGAATTTCACATAGCGAATAAACTGATGAGTTGCTCTCCATGTTGCAGATTCGTCGCCTCAAGGCTTTCCTTTGCGATGTTGGAGGTATTGCTGGTAATAGCAACAAAGCCAGACCTTCCCAATAATAATAATAATGGTGCAGATCTAATCTTTTCCGTTTAGAAGAATGCCCATGTACTACACAAACTCCGTGTGTAGTGCACTTACTTAGCTTTAAGTGAAAAAGGACTATCACTGACTAAAACATTAAGACCAACTGTATGTAGTTAACTTTAAAACTTGGTGTAAGTACTTAGGTACCTAAATGTATTAGTATGTGAGTGTGTGTGCATGTATAAGTACATTATGCATGTAGTCACTTTTATGCTCGAGTTGCTATTATAGTTCGTTAACAAGGGCATATGCTATGAATAGTACTCAACGCAGCGCAATGAAATGAAATGAAATGAGTCAAAGGCAAAAAATAAGTCTGTGGAGAATATAAACAGACAGGGAGATTTACATGGGACGACTATGGCTATCCTACATTGGACAGATGAGACTGATGCGCATCTCTTGTTAGGCGGAGTATGAGTTACTATCGTCTATTCGTCTCTATATGGGGCCACATTGTTCTCTTCCTCGACATGATCACCAAGCCAATTCTCCATCAACATCCCATCGGGACTCATGCACTGACACACCATACCATAGAGCCATTGCCAATACCAACCAATACCTACATGTCTACAAATACTCATACTACGTGGACTACTCATCCTAAAACCTAATCCTCACCACCACCAACACACCACACCACAACTAATCCGATATTTTCATATTATCTCCTTTGACTATTTAGCTCTGGCTCCGTTGGATTCGTGCAGTTTGATTGAATCGAAATGTCAAGTCGTCAACTATTTACTCTCGGATGGATGAGAGAACTGTATTTGTATGTACATTCATGTCAGTCTATGTCTATGTATGCAATACGTGGTTAATACGTGTGGAAATATTTAATACGTTCTAGTGGGTTAGAAAATATATTATTACTTTAGGTCGGTAACTTAAGTAATTTGCAGTTGATATACTGTTCACATATTATAGTGTTTTTTAACTACAGGCACTATGTAACAATAATATCAACCAGGACTGCCTTATGCTATGATGAGAATGAACTAAAAGTTGTATGTGCTTATATGTACCACACACATAAGATGTAGAATGCAGAGAGAAACATTTTCGCGTGTAATAACTTTTTTATTGTAAGTATCGTTTTGACCTGTTTGGCTCAATGATAGTTTGGATTTTTTCTATTATGGGGAACGTTTGTTTATAGCTTACTGTTGTGATTTTACTACTTCAGTTCAATGCATATCAATAAGTTCCATTAAGCAAAACAACTTAGGCTTTACCTGTTTTTATTTCCTTGAGAGCATTTCTCTGCAACTGAGACGCGTATGGATTTCCTCGGCCCTGTGGATTCCTTTCAGGTAGGTTTGCCGCACTTACAACGCAACAATATTATAATCCTTGATCTCTGATCTGTAAGAAATACAATTCTAGGGATAAGAAAAAGCAATAAATGACAGAAATTCTTGCAGATTTATTCACGAGACGAGATGAATATTTGCAGCAATTTTTGTTTTTCAATTTCTACAACACCTTTAAATCAATTAAACCATTATCATAATTATTCTAGCATACCTAACTAAACAGGTATAATAATAGCGGGTATTACAGGATGTACACATATTTTATTTTTGTAACATTGAACGTTGGATGTGAATTTAGGGTTGAAAAGTCAATTCACTTGGTACACAGAGTGATCAGGGGTTAGGCTATCAATGCACTACATTTTTTCTACAATTAGTTAACACTTGTGGCTACAACGAGTAGTGAAGTGACTACTGTATATACCCCTCTTTTCTTCTTTGTCCATGTAAATTAAGGTTTTTTCTAAAGTTTACCAATATTTCTCAAAATTGTTCCTAGTTTGGGTAGTTTTGAGGGAAAGGACTGAGAAAAGTGGGGTGACTAATCGTTGTAGCCACAAGGGTTAACTAATTGTAGAAGAAAGACCGACCCTCATAACCTAACCTTGGATCCTCTGAAGTTTACTACGTGTGCACAATGGACTTTTTTCATCATTTCAAAGGGTTAGAGTATTAAGAATAGCTAACGCATTTACATAGCCCCCCTTAACGGGTAACAATAGAGAAGGTGAGCAATCAGTAAATAATGATAATTAATCCAAAAAATAATAGTAGTAACAAATACAAGAGCCAAACGACAAATACACATGGACACTTTTAATAAAGCAGCTTAAAGTTATTATGCTGGTTTCTTTAAACTTCCCCACTTCGTCGTTATTTTGAGACACCAAAAAAGCCACAGAGGCAGACATATTATATGATTTAACATTTATATACTTTCCATCTCTATATCATAAACTACATGGACAGAGCGATTTTTGTGATATATACCTTCACAGATATTAGCAATTTGATCTTAATGAAGTGGCCTAAACTAAGTCGTAAGAGTTAAGCAAACAGTTCACTACTTTAGCAAAATGCTATTATTTATACTAGCATGTAATTTGTATTGATTTGTGAGGGCATTTACAGTATCTCTAAACATTAATTCACACCCACTACTCAGATAGATACATTTTATCATCCTCATGCACATAAAGTTTAGATTTTATCAATCAAAACGGATTGAATTATATTTACTCATTATTACAAGCAAATGTGTTTTTCGTTAATTCGAACTATTGATTCCTTTCAAATAAAGATCTTATGCTTCATAATAAATATTAATATATTCAATTAGATATTTGAAGCTTCCAAAGATGATGTAAGTATTGAATTTTGTAATAATTGATTGGGTTAGCTATAGCTAACCCAATCCAATGGAATAATAGTATATTAACTATACTACTGGAAGTATTCAATATTTTTAAAATTTACACTAATGATTCAGAAACTCTCCGATTCATAGAAACGATTTTCACTAGTTGCTAATAATATATGTTAAGTATTTAAATTACTGTCGTTAATAAAGCTGCATATATACATTAAAAATATTTTCTGACACATCAAGAGTAATTATGAGTGTATAATACGTGTGTATAAAGAACCAAGTTGGTTGTGGTTGCGTAAATAATAGTGAGGAACATCGTTGTGGAATATAAACCTTACAATGGAAAAGCATAACACTGTAGCTTGAGTCACATAATACGAAGAAAAGTTTAAGACAAATCTAACCACAAATACATCTTGAAATATCTTTCATCTTATAATTCTATCTAATCCTTTACTTAAGATTTCTTACTAAAATGATCAGTTTCGGTTCTTCTGTTGCATCCATATAGATCGTCATGCTATGCGTCTCAACTGTTCCTTTTCACTTATTAATGCATATAAATACAACTTTTGTAATATACTTGCTCAGATAGAAAATAAATGTGCATATAGTAAACTGTTCATGCATAAAGATACTTGCATTAAGCTACACTCTGTTGGCTTGTCTTTGACAATTTTCATTACGAGTTTTGTCACCTGGACAGGAATTTCATATACTCCTCCTATTATGTCTCCTCTTGCCTTCATGCTCCCTGTCTCGACTCTTCGTCTCCTTCGCTCATGACTCTTATGTTTGGTATTTACAATTTTCCTTATCCCTTATACATGAAGGAACCTCTTACAGTATTCCTTAATGTTAAGAGTATATTACATACATATTTATTACAATGCACAATCCCTTGCCTTATTTGTATTGGGTTAATTTTTTCATATGCTAACCCCTTTAATACAAAAAAGAACAATTGTTTTTTGCATGGATGCAAAAAAATAATTTGAAAAATATGGAGTATATTGAGTAATTGAATAATAACATTTTACATTTTTGTAGGCATGTTAATTACTAATGGTGAATGAAAATAAGGAAGCCTTCTTCATGTTTTGACAAGGGGCTGACGACCTCTTCTTGTATGTACGTGAACATTACAAAGCGAATAGAAAGAAATAATAAGATAATAGTGGAAGAAATATTAAACATAATGATTATAGAATAATGGTATGATTAGTTAAATAAAAGTGGGCCAGGTAGTCACGTTGTATGTATATATGTTTGTTTGTTTGGTTAGACAAGGAACCCGTCTTTCGAGTACAGAGTAATGCACCACATTACTTTGTGCAACAACACAAGTGTTAACTGATGCTAATACACCGCAACATAACAAGGCAAGTGCTACTCGAGATGGTTTCATTTAGTTAGGAAAACCGCTTGTTCTCTTCACTTGTCCATATATTAACATAATTATTTTTATCTACGAGTATTACTATATCAGTTTAGTCTCACTGCACAATGCATCAAGAGCAGGAGTAGTCAAGTGGCAAGTGAATGCACCACCCTTGTACTGATACTAATAAAGCCTAGTGAATATACACAGAAAGCTTGACCAAAATTGAGAATCCCGGAAAGAAGTTTTCCAAACGAGAAAAACATGAAGTTACAAAACTTGTTTTAAATCCCGATGAGAGACTGGTCTTGTCCAGCATCTTCCTTCTTTGTCCATACTACTCGATGGTTGTTACTAATATCCATGAATGCATTGCTCATGTAGTATTTTTTTTCCCGTACACTCACACGTATCATAAATAGCTTTGTGTTCTTTCTTGACTCTCTGAAATCAACCTTACATTGAAGTGTACTGACAGAGTATCACCGAAGAGGAAACTAGATCTTCTTTGAATTCAAGTGCATTGATAGGAAAACCTGAAATCGGGCGATTCGACTTGTTTGCTAGGTTGGAATTTTTTGGAGTCGTCTTGTGTAAATGCACATACATGTAAGTTACATAATAAGTACGACTACTACTACAAAGATCAAGTCAAGTCACCTGGCTTTGGAAACATCTGAGAGAGCCCTTCAGTCTCATTCTTTACATCATTCCAATAACAACAGCAAAATATTTCTCTCAGTTCATCCTCTTGTGTTGAAAAGTTGGTAAAAACGGCTAGAGAACAAAGAAACTCATAAAATTCAGCCAAAGATCAAATCAACATCATTTATCATCGGCAGATCAGCTTTTTATTCTTGCATTTACTGAAACAAGACGACGCAGTTTGTATTTGTATCCCGTATCATTTGATACTTACTTACATAGTAATACTTAATACTTACCTACCTTCATAAACTTAACAATGTTATAACAGCTCCAAGCTACTCCCTACTTAAACTATTCTCAACAACACATTTGCAAAAACAGTGAAATCTACTACATCGTCTGCAAATATCATTACATATTATACAATCTTATTTTCATTGAGTGAGTTCAAGAATGCGAAACTGAACAACCTTCTACATGGAAACAATTAGCCAATCCTCCCTGCTTTGTTACTTGAAGGTTTACGTCTTATTAATAATAAGTACTCTCTCACCCCAACAATTCAACTTGCTATAGTTTCTTGATCTTCTACATATTTACGACTCAACTCTTGTACATTTCATTCAATTTATACAATTCTAAATATTGTTACATTATTTAAGGTGTGAGTGCGAACAAATCATATGTGAATTATATTCAAGTATTTTTCTAACACAACACACAACACAGTAGTTATTATTTCAGCGTCTTTTGTATGCACAAGACTCAAGACTTTGTACATTTCTTTGT
This sequence comes from Pogonognathellus longicornis, assembly GCA_034694085.1. NCBI lineage: Eukaryota > Metazoa > Arthropoda > Collembola > Entomobryomorpha > Tomoceridae > Pogonognathellus > Pogonognathellus longicornis. The sequence continues at coordinate 18,007 of JAQFYB010002028.1, read as the reverse complement.
GTGGAAGTGGAAGGTACTACTAGCTAGTAGATTAAATATTGTAGGTACCTAAACTAATTATTATCCTAAGTTCGCATTTGGTTGAAGCCGACGATTTTTGAATAGATGGGGATGAAAATGTTATTTGTATGATTAATTGTAGGTGCGCAGTTTTCCCTTCAGTACAGATAGATTTGTTTTGTACAGTAAAATATAGTATGAAGAATGAAAGTACTAAGGTTTAATGTGTGCAGAAAAATTTGTTAGCAATACTAAAGAAAAAAGTAAAAGAGTTGTAATAGCATTAGATATTTATCAAGCCACAATAAGAATTCTTTTGCCAAATAAACTTTGCTCCAGTTGTTCCTAATAAAAATTACATTACATTTTGTTAAGTGTAAGTGTATAAAAAAGCGTCTGTCTGTTTGAAGCTTACTAAAGCCTTAGGTTATAGTGTTTTATCTTTAACTTTTCATTTTGCCATTCAGAAAGTATGAGTCTACGTGCATATCGATATTAGCGGACTGACTTAGAATACGTGCGTCATGTTAATAATATAATAGTATTTTACGTTTAAAATTGCCATAAAGTTGTAATGTGTAAAAGCAAGAACTGGCCAGGAGAATAAAGAGTATAGTATAGTATACATACTACTGATAGTGTAAAGTGTAGTAGGTGTAGGTATGTATTTTCTTAAGCACACATAAAATACAAAAGTAAAGTCAAAGCACATGTAGATTGTACAATAAACAGCTTGTTGTGTAGAGCGTTAGCTAGCAATAAAAGTGCCATTATTATTATCATCATGGTAGGAAATTGCGTTTATATCACATTGCACTAAAACTCGAATAAAAAATATTTCATTTTGAGGTCGAGCAAAAACTGACTAGTTGTTATGTTGTTGTGTTTACTGCACGTTGTGTTATGTGATGTTATGTTACATTACGATACGATGATGATGCCGGAGAGTCGTCCGAGTCACAGCAATAACTTTACTAACGAACTGAACTACTGACTAACAATAAGATGCAGAGAAATCGTATACAAATGTAAAAGTACACACACATATTATTATAACGTATCTATATTGTAGAAGTACTTTACTCACAATTGGTGGATCTGTATCTGTATACAGAGCGACGTACGTAGAACCAGAGGTCAACTCATCTCTCACATCATCATCTCACACCGCATCATAAGAAAAAGCACACAACCACTACACGAACACTGACGAACTCGTCTAATCTTTTACAGACAGAATTTATAACCCAAATTGCCAAGAAAAATAACAAAATAAGTTTTGTGACTCTAGTAATAAAATCATTATTTCTCGACAGTTACTTCGACAGACAACCTGCATCATTCTAGCCTTCGTGTCTACCTAGGGAGGCAGACTATTTACAATTTTACAAAGCAACTACCTACACACAACACAATTATAGAACCAGAACATTATTATTGCAGATACAAATACAGATATAATATTGGCAAATATAATCACTAATGTAGTTTTTACCATACAATTGCTTATAGGTACACAATATACATAATATACTACCACACACGACATACTACTTACAAACTTATACACAAACCTACGTACGTGTTGGGATAGCATGTAAATTGTCAGTCACTAAATAACTATGTAAGTGTAATATGTGTTTTTGTATCTTCTATGGTTGTCCTCCGTAGTTTATTAATCTCAAACACATTATTGCTCTTTCTAACATTCTATATATCACTCTGTCTCTGTTGCATTCATACTATTTTATTTTACAATTCCAAATGTTTGCTCACAAACAAAAACTCGCAATTACACGCTCAAACTACAATTTAAACTTGTAGTAGATTTGCATTATGAGTTCATACTTGATACTTATTGTGTTAAGTAGTAGCGGACTGTAAAAAAGAATGTGTGTTATATAGGCATTCGTGTTACATAAGAAAAACTTAAGCTTTGCCATGCAAAAGTGGCTAGGATTTGATAAGAGAAGGTTTTTAAATGGAGTTTCCTTGTCTACAAGAGGAAGGCTAAAGAGCTATTAAAATTTTATTAAGTTATGATGAACCAAAAACAATTAAACGTGAATGCCTATCGACATTCATCATTTACCAATAAGCAAGAGAGCTACAACTATTTACTATATACCACCACCGTCGTCACTCTGCTTTTTATGAAACTCTATTACTTTTTTGCCTCTTTCTAAGATGTAGTAATACTGATAGTGCAGTATAATAATAATGACTGTGGTCTGGATGATTATAAATTATATTATAGTGAGTTTCTGTCAAGTCCACATAATAATAACTGTCACATAGTGTCACAAGGTCCATTGGAAATTGCCAAGTGGCATGTATGATAATTGGACGTAACTTTTATAGGAATCAATAGACTCTCGGCAAATCGGCACAGATTGAATAAGTATATAGAGACGGCAAATGTGTGTTATGGTTAGTTACAGGTCATGTACATTACTATTACTGTTATCGTATCTTATTATGTAGTGCAGTTACTTATTTCGCCAGTTTGTAAGTAGAGTGTGTGTGTGTTCGTCCACGTTCACCACCATTGCATTGCTGTAACACACTGATGTACAAATAAGGAATTAAAAATGAGAAAATTAATACTAAAAACACTCAGTACAACAATGTTATGACTACTTATGACTAGTGAACAGGACGAAATGGGCAGTTTCGAGAGAATGTAATTAGAATGGTAGTAGTATAATACTGTTGATTGCAAAGCGTATACTGAAATGACCTCTGGTTGTTAATAAGACAGCAAAATGGTCGAGAATAATGGGAGATTTGGAGGAGATAGTGGAGTTGAAAGAAAATAAAATAAAGTGACATGACATCGACAACACGACGTGTCATGTCATTACAAAGCATTAACTGATAAGCACCTGGCTGTAAAATAAATGCATTCAGTCAAGCTAACTAGGTACCTAATTTTTTGCAATCTTTCACAGTGCTTTTCAGCATTTAAGTATACATACAAGTTAAGTTGGGATAAATTATACACAGTTTTGTTTTGCACTATGCGCTGTGTCTACATAGACACGCATTTTGCGAAAAGATCATTAACTTTGAAGAAATTCAAAATCAGCATGAAATTATGTTGATTTTCCTACTCTAAAATTAGATTGACAACCAGACGCAAGATTTGACGTGTAAATTATTAGGGAGAAGGTTTATTTCGTTAGAGTTTTTGCAAATAAATAATTCGTGAGTAGTATTCCATCGTGAAACATGCTGCCTGGTGTCGTTCGTGCATGAAATTTAGTTTGGGATGAAAAGAAACAGCAATTATGGAAATATGTGCGTTAAAGTTAAATGCTACTCTTTTCGGAAGAGTTTCTACTGATGCTGCTGTCCTGCTCCACTCGCATTACACGTTACACAAACAATGTTTTCCCAAATGAGATTCTTGGATTTTAACCATACCTTACTATCCTACTCCTACTAGTACTACTGTACTGACTCAGAACTTACACGCATATAATATATGAATCTCTGTATATTTAGTGTGTCTGTCTGTACACATTATTTTATTTTGATTACATTTCAACCATTCTTTGTGTTCATTTGGCGTAGTGGCTCTTGTGAAAGTTTGTTTGGGCTTCTGTTCGGTTGAAGACAAGAGAGGTTGGCTGGCTGGTCAACCCAAACCAATACAGGAGGAGATGAACTGCACAAAAGTCAAAGCTGATGAGCCGTTTGCCTCAAAGCACTAATTGTAAGAAATTCAATCCTTTTGCCGTATCCTCTTTCCTTTTCTTCCTCAATACCCTCAACATACTTAAATATTTTTACTACACCTTCTTACTATCTTAACTAAATCTCAACCAGAAGTTAACATAATCCCAACAGTTCATATCAATACTACCTGGTCTGATGCACTCAATAAACAATATAAACGAAAATCAGAATTAAACTTATTTGGAGCTTTGTACATCCATGAAAGATTTCTCATCGTCTGTTAAAATTAAAATACATAATATTTGCAGAAGAATGAATTGTCTTTATGTCGAAGTGTACACATAATACTACTTACCTAGTAACTTGTAGCTGATAAAAACTATATTAATTATTGTAAGAATTAAGAAAGCAATCTAGAATAAGATATGGATCACAAAGTGATGAAAATGGTACAAAGTTGTTTAGGTAGGTAGGTACATGCATTTTAATAAGTAACCAGGAAAAATTGTGATACAGAATAATAGCTACTTTGAATAATTGTAATATGTAATTTTGTACAATGCATGTTCATTACTGACACTTTAAATAAAAATGCTGCTCAGCCATTAGCGATATAGGATTTGCCACAATAATATCTGTAATTATGATTGCGAACAACTCCTCGTTTCAGGTATCTATAAGCCTTTCGTGTAATCCTAATCAGTTAATGTTCTCCTTGCTACAAATGTTCGTTAAGCATAAATTTGCTCTTTATTGCACGCTATATTAAACAATAAAAATGAACAACCAAACAAACCTTGTCTTCTGAGTAAAATGGTTGAAAATTGGAAAACACAGCATATCATTATCCTACCATTTAAAAACCTACAAATCTATTCATATTGTATTAACACACACAAAATGAACCACCTAAGTAACTGAGAGTACTATGTTACTATGTAATCATAAAACAAACATTTTATTATAAACACATTGTTTACTAGAAACAAATTGACACTTGTACGAAATGCAGCTTGACATAAAATGTGAAGGTAAATGTTAACATTGGCTTGGATTAATTTTAAAAGTAATTCGTTATTATGATATGATAGTAATGTCAAATGAGTAAAGCACGCAACCTATCTGCTGACACGCTCTACCACCGTCATCGCAACCTACCTGATGTATTTTTCAAGTCGGATGATTAGTAGCCGTAGTAGTTGTTTCTCCTAGCCTTGATTATGCAAAGTATGAACAGTAGTTTGTGGCCCCGCAGGGACAAGTATTAGCATCCCTAATGTCAAACTGAAACTCAGGTCAATTAAGGTGTCCCACATAAATGTAAATGCAAGTAGTAAACTTAAACGCATATTAGAATACACGTAACTGTAATTGTTTGTTGTTTGCCGGTTTACTGTACAACAGTGTTTCATCGTTGTTCTCAAAGGACTTTACATAGATAAATCAATACAAGCATTCTAACACTACTAGACTATGGCACAGCCCTTGTACTAAATAGTGGCGGAACCCAAAGAAAAAACTCTCTAAATTTTTTCATGTTTATAGGAAGCATTTTTATAGTAGTGAATACTTATATACACATTACACACTGTAGAGTTATAGTGTTGTGTATAGGTTGTAAATACGTAGGCTTACAATAGAAAATTAAGTTGAATTGGTTTGAGATGAAAAGAGTGAGGATATAAATTATGACATTGTATTGTTGATTGCAGTAGGATTCATTTGTAATGGAAATGGTTGTCGTTTTGGTTGGTAGTTTGAGTTAGAGTTCACGTAAAACTACCAAAAGAGTTTTGAGTATCCTGCAGATTTATTTATGAGTGATGCTTCGGCACGACCCAGCCATTCTACCCAGCAGACGAGAGGAATGGAAAATAATCATAGCAAATCCTTTATTTGTGTATGCATATGCATATTAGCATGCCAACTCTACATAAACAAACAATTAAAACATGCAAACAGGTTATTTATGTTTATGTTCATATGTGTGCTCTCTGTATCTACAAAGAGACATTTCATTTCTCGCCGTGCTCTTGTAAATACTACACATACCCTCACATACACACATTCATACATACAAATAGCTGAGTAATAAACACTACTCCTTATATTACAATACATATGAACTTATTTCACGTCCAATCAAATCAACCCATTAGAGAAGAATATCAAGTGAGCTTTACAGGTAAACATAAAAGCAACAACACGAAGAAAAACGAAAGAAAAAATAATCAATTCTACTACTCACCCCCTTATGTGTTTATCTACGACATACTACCACTCTCGTATAGGTATACCCTTAATCACACACTACACACAAACTGCGCTTTGTAGTTTTTTTCATTTTCATACTACAACTTTAAATTTATTTATTACACAGTCGTTCATAGTTCATACAGATTTACATTAACATTTTCACTTACGTACAACTAGCAATTATTATACACACAGATAAAAACACTGCTGTTATAATCCACAACAACATACTCTGCGATCCTTGTCGTAGTAGTAGAAATAGTAGCAGCGGTAGTGCTAGTATATGCTAATTTCTGAAGTGTCTGTAAAGAAAAGCAATAACAAAGTATAACAGTAACAAATCAACACTATTCTTTTTTGCATATCCCCATAATAATAATAATAATATTACTTCAAGTACATAAGTGCGCATAATAAATACGTAGTTAACTTAGATGAGCACACATTACTATTTATTAAAAAAGCTACACTATGGACATACCTACTTGTACTTGCATCCACTACGTATACATTCAAAAAGCAAATTCAGTAATTTACACGAGATCTCCGCGTAGAGCATATTGAATAAGTAGAATGCAAGTAATTCTGTGTGAGTCGAGCATTGAGCACCCATAAGAAATACACGAAGATATTACAAACACAATCTACACATAGAGACGAAGAAGAAGAAGAAGGATAATATATGAGATGGGATGCCATTATGCCAGACGTAACTAATAATAATGGAGTGATAAGCGTATAGCTTTTCATAAACTCCATTGTTAATTCTTTACATACATGCTGCTGCAGTAGTTGTAAAGAATTATATTAGGTAGTGTGGTGTGTATTATAAAAATGATCAGGAAAGTCGGCAATGGATTTTCACATGGACACTCATAGAGTAGTAGAGTACAGACAGAATACACCTACTGAAATAATACACAACACAACGACTGCCACCAATCTTTACTCATTAGGAAAACTACATCGTCCACATCAATAGCGTGAAGTTATATAAGTGGTGGTACTCCACAAAGGAAAAAAATCTATCTGCATGTCCATCTCTATGTATATTATACTACCTTGTAATTGTAATCGCGATTTTTCCTAAGAAATTAAATGTACAATTCGCATCTTTGATCTGCCAGGCTTGGATGACTGGTCTGGTCTCTGTGTGCTATGCGTCTTTGATCTATGACTTTTTTCATCGTATAAACATCCCAACCATAAGCCATCCGCCTGGCTAAGAAATATGTTCGAATCTCTTTTGCCGTTTGTGTGTGTTGTGTTGTGTGTGTAGATTTTATCTTACAACTATGGAGTGTCTAGTCTACTACTAGTTCGCTCTATCAAAATCCTATCCTATGAGCTTTGTCTTGTAGCTTTGTATGTATATGCATAAGATGTCTAGATATATACTCGACTCAATTGAAACTCGAGCCGTTCGTATACAAAAGCCGTCCGTGTAAAATTTCTATGTGCGCTTGTACTTAATACTTAATTGAGACAAATAAATTATCGAAGGAGGAATTTCATTATAGTACGAATGACTGATGTAATAATATTAAAGAATGGGACAATTTTTTATTTCTTGGCAAACTGCAAACACACAATAGGTACGTAGTGCTTGGCCGTTGGTTGTTGCTACCTCTTCACGCTTATAGTAGTTGTCTATACTATAGCTAATGTGTAATTGGAGAAGGAAAATAAATATCAAAAATGACTACATGCAATAAAATGCTGTTGCTCATTTCATTGTGGGTTAGCTAAAGCTATTTAGTTGTTTGTCCACTGGAAATGATAGACTTTACGTATAATTTAATTTACTTACTACTACTACGCAACTTTATAGTGCTTATCAAAAGTTTAACATTGTAGGTATACACAAAATACACATTCTAATAGAATGAGCAATTGATAAAAACCAACATAAAAAACTTGCACTGTTTAGGAAGTGACTAAAGAGATTTTAGTCGTACACAATGAATTAGTGTGCAGAGTACTTCTACCACTAAAGACTAAACTAGCGTGTACACTAACAATTTAATAATAAAAATGCAACACGATATAAAATAAAATCCACTAATAACTGCTATAGATTCTCGGAGGGGGATGAACATTATTGCATGGGCTGCCTAAACCTCAAACTTAAATGCATTAGATAATTTCATGGGTAAACTGTTGTCTGCTAAGCAATAAAATAAGTTAAACTACACTAAATTAAAGATGAGACGGGATACGCTTAATATTTGCTTTCAACAACAACAAGCGCGCAAACTGGTACGTATTGTAGTAATATAGTAGTACACAGTAATTGTAGTAGTAGGGTAGGGACAGTAGTAGCAATGTGATGAGTTAGTCACTCACGTAGCATAAAAGTACAAGGGCAAAATGATTTGAAGTACTTAGGTATACTGTAACTACAAAATGGTTATTGTGAACTGTGTGCTGTAGTGTATTATTAGTGCATTTTGTCTAAGTAAATGACTAGGTTTTACATAAAGGATAATTTAATAATGAATCAAGATGAGATGAGAGCTCTGGAGTAGAGTAGAAATAATAAAAATAATAAATGATGATCGAACGGGAGTAATAAAGAACCAGAGATGATTGTCGAGATTGTAATGAGAATGGGATTCAATTAAAATTTAATTTAGTGAGTTCAAGTCGTACTCTTTGGCTTTGGCTTTACTTTTCTGTACAAGTGCACTACAACATACAACATACATACATACTCATACACATACAATGCAATAACCAGCCAGAGAGCCAGCACTTGAACGATTACAAGAGGAATGGAATATAATATGTAACGTACAGTTGTTGGAATGGAACACGCTCACACACACAAGTACAGCCCATAATAATAATAATGAAAACAAAATGTTTTACTCTCCGTATGCGTGTAATACAATACAATAAGATAATTAATGTGTGCTTATCCATAAGTTAACTTTGTAGAATCAGATGATGATGAGACGGGAATAATGGACTGGTGTTGTGAGTCTTTGAGTACGAGTGGGTGAACAGCGTATACTACACTCTACTAATAATATGTATACATACAAACAGTGCAATACAAGTATGTGTATTATACAAGTATGTATTTTGTATACATGTAATTGCATATACAGATATGTATTGTTATGCATGTGTATAAAATGGCTCACATTATTTTCTCTCGTTAAAGTATTACTACAGTGATTCTTTATGGTTTTGTAATGTGTACGTCTACATAATGTAACTATCTCTATCTCACTCTATTAATCCCACTGTATGTAATAATGTGGTGTTTAAGTTCTGTAAACTAACTCAGTTAAACTACGTGCTTAATTAAGATTTGAGTTGAGTCAAACCCAAAGTCGTGCTCTCCTCCTTATATATTTATTATCAAACGATACTTTGCTATAAATCCTCTGCGTGCAATTTAACAAGAGAGAAAGGCGACCAGCACCAAGTTCGTTGTTGGTGGAGGGAAGAGAGTAATGCTGTTACACATACCTATATCAACTACTTCTTGTCCTTATACCTTTACATGTATTTGAGACATAGCATGTAAAACACTCATCGTACTTTGCTAATAAAGAATAGACAATAACTAAACTAATTGCTCTCAGGTGTAGAATAACAAAATGCTAAGGAAGAGTTAATACATCTGATTTGATCTGGGTCTGTAATAGTAATTGTCATGTCCGTTTATCTTTATTTTCAGAGTATACCTTACATAGTTAGTAACATCAATGCAGTCTTAAATTCATCAGCTAAATCAGCTTACATGTATTGTATACAATTATTATATGTAGCTAATTGTATGTAGCATTGAGAACATATATTTTATATTGCTGAAATGTTTTTACTATTGTATACTACATACATGATGATCTGTATTACAGATACAGCATGAATTGAAAAACATTTTGTAAACCAAGGGTGTTAAGTTAAAGGTTACTATATTAGGGTTTAAGGTAAGTGCACAAAAAATTCGTACATGTGTATTTGCATTCGAATTTTGTATGGACAATTTATTTGCAAGTAGTACATCTTTTTACTGAAGGTAATAATGGTAAAAGTGATTTTTTATCATCGTGATGGTAAATTACACTTAAGTAAGTTCTGTATGCCAGAAAATTGCAAATGGTTGTTTTACAATTTACACGTAGTCTCGGAGAATGATGAGTGGGCCAACACCCATTTATATCCATATTATTCACATTGACTAAACTACCTAAAATGATGAGGGAGAAAAAGAATTGGTCATTCGACCCGTATCTTATTATCGTAGTATATTATAGTAATGTATTTATATTCGTCCTCCACCACCCCAACACAAAACGCAACACAACAAGAAATGAGTGGAGGAACAGAACCGTAAAGCAAAACAGAGAAAGATGGGATGGTTTTAATTGCATTGCGTGTAAATTGCCTATTTTTCGCACAAAAGTACTTTGTTTTCTCTGAGTTGAAGTAGTAAATACTAGATACATACACGCATAAACACATAGTCTGTGTAATATACTTTATTTCGTATTTGTATGTGTGTGTGGAATGGATTGGTTGATTTGGTCATGTCCACTCTAAAATATTATCATCTCCTTTCATATACAATTAAAGTAATTTACGAACTACAACCAAAGCAACTGCCTCGACTGACTAGAATGCTAATTACCACACAACAGAACACTATTACATTTTACTCGGTATTTGGATACTCATCTCATCCACTTTTCTATTATTCACGAGTGCTCTCACACAGGAACGCGGTCTGTGTATCATATTCTCATCATCAGTCTCATCGTCATTCAATATGTACTTTGCAATTGCTAACAAATGCTTTATAATAGTCAACACAAACAAACCAACAACTAAACCAACCCAACCATAGCATCCAGCACTACACAACAAACCAGACTTGACTGAACATTTATATTATTACACTACAGTACAAATACTCACTCCACAACAGCAACAAAGTGCATGGAAAAAAATAAATACTCACTTTACTCACTTAGGTACCTGCATGCACACTTGAAACATTCCATAACCTTCCGAAGTACTAACAATAAGTATATCCGTACCTAGTATTTCCTACATCACCCGTGTAATTTGTATCTGTGTTATAATAGCTACATTATGTTTTAGTGTACAACTACCTCACTTCGAATTTTACTTAAAAATGTTTTATGCGAAATATCCATTATCTTTATTGCTTACTAATATTTATAGCAGATACGGTTTCATGTACTAAAGCCATACTCATTGTCAGTATCAGTACCTACTACCTGTTGAAACCCTCTGTAATTCTTTTTTTACATTATTATTGGCATTTTTCATTAACATTGCAATATTACACTTTTGTTTGCGACTGGTATTCTGAAAAGTCATGACTAAAAGGCGATAGTTACAAGCATTGCGCTTATTGGCCGATAAAGTTATCCTCTTTTGTAGGTTTTGATCTATAATGGTGAGTTTTCCCCTGAAAAAAGCATAAACGACTGTAAAAGTCCATAAAATTGACATTTTCAGCATGCGGTTCACGAAATTTGATGTTTGGTTTAAGTGGTTGATGTTATGCAAGTGCCTACTGTGATTATGGTATACGAACAAAAGTAATAAGAGTAGACTTGCTGAAGAAAAATAAGTAAAGTGGAGATTCCCCGTGGAGAAGTTATTAAAATGTAGAGATGCAAATGAAAATTTAAATTATTAAAACGCATTAAAATGGTAATTTGTAGGGATTCCAAGTACCAACAACTAGAAAATTACAGGGAAGACTATCACAATGTTATGTTACACGATCAAGACAAGTGGAAGTCGAAGTAATCCAAGCAAAGCTGTGTGTGTACCAAGTGAGTGAGTGAATGAGTGATTTGATAAGTGAGAGCGTCCATGAATCAGTTAATTACTTGCAGATAGCGACAGGAGAGCAGAGTGAAGAGCCTTTGTCTTATTTATGATTGTTGCCGTGTAATGAACAAAGCAATAAAAGCTCCACTAATAATTATCACCATTAAAATACTTAACTGCAAATGCTTCTATGCATATACACCGTGATGATTATGGTGACTGATTGTGAGTATAACTTGCTTGATTGCTATTCCTCCTGTACCATACTACGCGTCTATTTCCCATTTTTTCATGCCCACATCCACATCCACACACACACAACTTATAATTGTACATACTTTATTAACTACTTACTGCAATACTAGTAGAAACAATTGGCAAACCATTGTGTTCTTGTCTGCTCTAGAGAAAAAATATCAAATACATTTACAAACTATGTCTTATAATTGGGCTGTAGCCCAGTTAGCTAATTGTAAGATTCTCTCCGTTCTGCAAAGTTTTAATTTATACCATTGACAAATCCCAAGTGTATTTGATTTAGAAGAGTGAGGTGTCTGGTATTGAGAGCAACTTTGATTGATTTTACACGTACATTATTATTATATATACCTACCTACTCCACTACAACATGTTTACTATACCAATACCTTTATTTTCCTATTAGTTCAAATGTAATGTATACATATACCTATCTACAGAACATAAACAATACACACCAATAATCAATGCATAACAAAACACTAAAAAATTCAAGCGCAGAACTGAACACTGAACAAAGCCATTAAAAATGCATAATGTGTAAAAGCATGGAGCTGTTAATAGATGATTAATCACACAATGTGTTGCTACTATGTATTCTGACATAGTAGCAACTCAAGTATCAATAAATGCCTCAAGTATCAAGTCTGTAGGTTTCCGCTGTATTTATAAAAGTAAGCTGGTATGTACCTGTGCAGTGTACCTACAATTGTAGTCACAACACAATACAGATGAATTTTTTCTTGGGCTACTAATGGTGTTAATGTTAATAGTTAGTTAGTAGTGTGATTGGTGTCTCTGAATCTATAATCTAGTGTGTATGTGTATGTGGTGTGTACATACGTACTACATACAGTGTGTAGAGGCAATCGATAACAATTCTATTGGATTGATTTCAGTTATTATGTTTTCTTTGAGTGCGGCATGAGTTATAGCAATGGGAAGCGTATAGACGAAGGTTGACCAGCTTTTATTTATTTCAATTAGCCTTAATTCCAATATTTAAAGGTTGTTAAAAAATTCAACAGAGAGAAGGCACGAATGCAAATGCAACAATGAGCGGGACAAGACAATCACTCAATACCAAATCCTTACACTACAATGCAAATGTTCTATAGCAGCTGCAATGCAAAGTAAGTAATGAGTGGTAACTAAACATAAGTATGTAGTACCTTATTACAGTACCTATACAACAGAAAATTTGCATGCAAAAATTTAATTCCTAAACAATTATTATATTTCGTGTAAGGATGCAGCATTATTTTACACACTGACTATACTATACCTACACATTAAAATTCATTCTTCATTTGGGTCTGTATTGTAGGAATACGAGTAGGTATAGCATATAGCTACCATTATGGATATCAATATGTAAGTACCTATAGTATTATTTATTGTATTATTATTGTGTATCCTGTGTAATAAAATGTGTATATGCATGTATCAGTTTATCCAATGTCCATACAAAGTTTCATTTCATGCAATGACCTACACTTAGTTTTTTCTAGACAGAATTTGATAGTATAAGTACAAGTATAATTGAGCAGACGCGAAGAAGGAGAGTGATCGTCTAGAAGAGCAAAACAGTGATTATTAGTTTAATAATTTCTTTTCCATCGTTGTGCTGCTGTTGTGGCTTGTTGTAGTAAATACGTATTAGTGTGTTGCAAATCATTTTCTTCCCTTCAATTCATACGTCTCTCCTCATTTCACACACACCAACAAAAAACAGCACACTCTTTGAATTGAATTTGCACCCAGAAAATACTGCCACATCAATGCAAAGTCTGAAAATTGGTTGAGATGATGGCAACGAGTATTTATCTGTATAGATATTATTTTCTTGTTATTAGTCATTCTTCGTTCTTTGAGTCTCTCACACACACACACTCCGCAACAGATAGTTAAAGTGTCAAAAGAGTGGCACAGTCATTTCATTACACATTATATACTGGTCAGTCCTTCTATGTAATAGCTGAGTAATAAAAATCAAATCTATTCGCTCCTGCCAATGCATCTACACACACGAGACATGCACTATGTGATGTGCTACACTAAACTCAAGCTTTTATCAATTCTTTCTCACAAACGAACTAACTAACACTATACCATGGCCGTAGAACTACATATGCACATCGTTACAGACACTCTCAGACAATAGGCAGCATTTAATTGTCTATAGTTTTTGTTTAGTTAGTATATCATGTCATGTCAAACCCTGAAAGTGAATATTTTGCAGAATTGCACATCGTTCTTGTGTTGTAGCTACCAATTTACCAACTTTGCGCGTCTCTCCGACCAAAACACATAATTCATCGTACATTTTAAACGTTGCTTTTGTGTATCAACTTTCACAGGGATTCATATATAGGAAACAATTCTATTTAATTTACTACTCATAGCCGTTCTGTACCGAGCAAAATGTTTAGTTAGGTAAGCCAGTTTAGATCTGTTTGTCCTTTTATTCGAATTTTTCATGTTTAATAATCAAATCAGGTTGTTATAAAGAAAAAAACATTAGTTTGTGTGATAATGCCTTTTCGTCATGAGAAGCATCTGTGCAGCAAGATCCTGTCGTAGTCGGCCCCATGCACAAAGTGGACGTGAGTAAACACAACACAAAGTAGTCACAGCCCACCAACGTATGTACATACAATGTTACAGTCAATTTGCACATTTCCATTTGGTAGATAACACAAATTAAATATTTTATGTTTAAGATATAATTATAATACCTATCTAGGTATGCTAAAAGTTGCAGAAAAATCATAGGTATCTCGAGATAAATATAATAATTCTTCCGTTCACACGAAAAGTTAGACGATACATTCATTGTTGTATTAAGCCATGTATAATATACATTTTGAATCAATCAACCTTTTCATTTGCCAAATTGCATTTCAGATTCTGCTGTGTTACAGAATTCTATTGCTGAATTGCATATAATCTGTAACCCATTGTAAAATATATTTTACATGTGAAACCAACTTGTTGGTTGATTGTACGGAACTCAGGAAAATAACAAATCTGTTAATATGAACTAATATGTAATTATTTTACATACAAACATTAATCCAATAGGTGATAGAGAAACTCTACTAATTTTTATTCGCAAATTTATTGCTCTTAAATATCCTCGACTTTATTAATGCGTATTCTCATCACATACACACCATTAAAAACCCATTTCTCCTTTCGGTAATAAAATCAAATTCTTAGAAAATATATCCACTTATCTAACATTTTCATGCAGAGCAGAGTTAAAAGAAAGTCTTGTGTGAAAATTTGCTCGTTAGGTTAAATGCTTCTTGTTGCAACAATAATGCATCAATGATACTTTACAAGCTAAGTGGGCATAGTACATAGCTAATACACTTCTTATAAAACATCACTAGAGAACCCTATAGTAAGAAAATGCATAAAATACTGAACAAGTTATTTATGTGCAGAGGTATACACCAAGTTTAGAAAGAAACTCAGAAGGAACAAGTTACTTACATTTAACGTGTGCAAGTCATATAAGCAGAACACCTTCATATTGCCAAATGCCAACACAAACCAACTAAATGAACGCAACAGATTAACATTGCCGTGGTGAAAGTTGATAGTCTTTTAGCACGACGACTATACTACATACTACGACTACTACATTGTGATCACATCACATCTACTAGGCATGAAAGACTATAATAATACTAACGTGTAAAGTGTAGGTTTACAAAAAGCTGATTATCGTATCGTTACAGTAGCTTATATTGTATGTATGTACTTACTGCTAAGTAAGTGGTGGACTCTCTTACAACAGGTACAGTACCTTTTAGTATACTACCACATAGTTACACTCACAATAAACCAGTAAGTCATGTTTTACGCTAGTATGTACATAAATATTATAATGTAGCGTACGGTACCCGATACACATACATGAGCACCATCACCATCATCTTTCCTATACTGTAACCTCCACACACAAACAACCCTTCGTAATCTTCTTCTTCATTCATTTCTTTGCAAATAGAGATAAACTAATCTGGAAAACCCACTTTAATATTGCGTTCATATTCAAAGTCCTCGCGTACAATCTGAAAGAGCCATCAGAGGAAAACTTGGATTAGTGTCTTACATATCTCAGGGATTAAAAAGCTTATGGTGATTTTCTATTAAGTACTAAGTACTACTTCTACGTATTCTCTTTATGCTTTATAATAACTTTGTATATGTGTATTACTAGGAATTATACATAATCTCATATAAAACCCACTGAGATGTTTTGTTCCCACTTGTCATACTACATGTTATTCCATTTCCTCCTCAGATTCTATCAACTCCCATACTCTTTTTGACATTCTCTATATATGCTCATTAGTGCGAATAAGTGTAGCGTGTATTGATGTAGTGTAAAAAACAAAAACTGCAATAAAATCAGAAAGCTTTTCATGCTGTCACTCGTACACAGATGCATAAGTGTGTTTTATAATGCATGTATGTAAATACAATGAGATTCTGAAGCAATGGCAACCAGCAACACTTTATTTTACGACTTGAATCATCTTGTCGTCAATACAAGTGCTACACAGATAATGTCAGCCAAGAACAATAGCATCATTTACGATCTTATACACTATAGTAAATCTAAGCACACAAACAATTCTTACAGGTGTAACCCTTCTCATTTGCCATCAGTCTTTTCTTTTACTAACTATAAACACTAGTAGTTTTACAGTAGTGTATAATATAACTTTTAAAGGGAAACTATTACAATAGTAATACATACTGTATTTTTAAGTAAGCTTACAGTATGTAGGTACATAGCTAGATGTAAATTATCGTTGTGAAAGGGTGGAGTGAAGAAATTTTTGTCGTAATGCAATAACAGCATCATATTATCGATAAACTCTTCTAACTTTTGTGTAGATCTCGATAGGAAAATAATTTTAATACTAATATAGTTACACCATAAGTAGGCAGTAGGCAGCTAAACCCATTCAAGCCAACTACACAGTTGTATTAAATTAAAATCTACTTATTAGATAGTAGTACTCCCTTAAATTCGTTTCTTCGATAGGAATCAACGAAAGAGATAGAATGAGAGAGAGAGAGACTGCAAGATGAGAGTAAAGTATACGGAGGTGCTATTAAGATAGCCATGTGCCAATCCGAGCTACGACGAGCAATATAGCTTTGGATACTTTGGAATGAAGTGGAATAGTCAAAGCCAGGAGTCAACAATCCTCTGATGGATTTAATGGGAATGCTATGTTAATTGTCTATATGGGCACATTGCACTCGTTCTTCCCTCCTCGTCGTCATCCACTATTAACGAATGTAACTATTCATTGAACTGCTGAATTTGCCATCAAATCAAATACTTTCCGTATACACTCTGTCTTACATAATACTTAGAAGTAAATACATATTACTTCAAATCTTATTTATTTATATGTGTACCTTATAGAACAGCATTGTGAAAAATATCTATACATGTAGGTACACATAGAATGGTGATGTAATGTGAGTTCTGCTTTAAATGCAAGTAATGCAGTAGTAATAGTAGTAGAGAAATGATGTACAGAAATAATTGATATGGGTGCATAAAGTTGTATGTATATTGTATATTGTGTTAGTTTGTACCTGGGTTTACTAAATACTAAATACAAGTGAAGTACTTACAGACTGCATACACAACACACACTTAGGTAACATTGCATTAGAAAAAATTAAATGGAGAGGCGAGTTAAATCGATAGATCAGATCGCTCAGATTTGATCAGAGAAACTTGTCCGACCATCACGCATATAAATACACCACACAATGCACAGAGAAAAAAACAGACGAGCAAAAGAAAGTACAGAGCAGAGCATTGTGTAAAAACATGTAAAGGCAAAAAGGAAAACCAGTAAGTTGTGTGTTGTGTCTATGTGTGCCGTGAGTGAGGTAAAAGAAAACAAGTACAATTTGCAGCAGAAGGGCAAAGCAGTAGCCGTAA
>JAQFYB010002027.1:0-27529 GCA_034694085.1 Pogonognathellus longicornis | reverse complement strand
CAGTATTGTAGAGCAACATTTTCTTCATAAATCCACGTAAGTTTTTTCCTTAACAAGTTTCCGGCTAAGAGATATTTAATTTATTAGGCGAAATGATCATCTATCCTCCAAGCCAGCCTTAAGAATATGTAGCATAGGTATACCTTTATTTTCATTAACCGTAACTTTGAAAAAGATAAAATAACTGCAGGACATTAAAAATAATGCAGTTGTATAAACATTTCCAACGATAATCTTTTCAGATACACCAAGACCCAGCATCATTAAAGTAAATTTAAAACAACCGATTTTTTGAGTAAATCTTTTGACTATAAATATTAACGGACTTATTAACAATTGATTTAATTAAATTATTAAAGCAAATTGTAAATATAGTATCATTGTATTGCCTAAAATATTATAAATTTTGATTCCGTCATAAGGAGCAAACAAGTAGAGCACGAGTTTGATTTGTACATAATGAATGCATCTATAAATGTCAAGTGTTTCATATGCAAATTACCTTCAGTCAGTTGACTGTGGTTTCCAATTATACTGCAGTTGAGATAAAGCCCTAATTCTTGATGGTTCATTGGCTTCATCATCACATAGGTATACGCATAGGTACTTGTGACACAGCAGTCTTGTTAAAATATACAGTTCGTGATATCACGATTATTTTTTTATTGTCATTGTACCTTGTTGCCCTAAGTTAATCTGAACATACTCACAAATTATTCAATTATAGTAGTAATTCTCTGTCAGTACCAATAATAACATACATGCTTAGAACATTTTAGTTTCAGAACAAATTATATTCATTGTTTATTAGTTATCCATGTGCTGATTATGTTTCTCAGATCATGAAATCATGATTGTTCAGACTAAATAATAAATTGTTGTCTTTACTCGTATCACAAACCTTATTCGCTGTATTTTATTGCTAGTTAGGTTGTACGTTGTTGTGCGCAAAAGAAAATTCTTAACTGTTAAAATATATTATGATGTTCGTATTAAGATTATGGTAATATTATATTCATAATATCAAATTTTACAGATTGGGTTTTGTAATTTCTGGCAGTACCTATATAGGTAATGCATTATTATTGTACTCAGACTAACTCTTAGAATCGTAGATGAGAAAATCATTTATTACTATATTTACAATATAATTTATAAATAAAGCTTGTTACTTGTATGAGTATAAATATGTAGCAAAAGCATCCCTAATAATAATAATATGTACTTGCTAGAAATATTTATTATGAATTTGACAGATACATATATATGTAGCACCATTTAATAGAATTGACTTTTATTGAATTTATTCAGATTTTCAGATTATTGAAGATGGACTTATCTTTCAAGCTAGCAATACGTACAATTACTATGAATCAACTATGAACAACATTTGATTAGCTAATTATTTTAAGAGTTTAACTTATGTAAACAATAACAATATTCACACACTCACACTCGCTTTAGAGATGGTTTATGTAGTGTGTATTATTTCTACTGAACAAATCAGTAGATTTTAATTCTTTAATTAAACATTTTGTGACATAAGGTAAATGAGACATTTTTGATTATATTTTCAAGCTTTCGACCATGACACTTCTAATATGGTCTCATCAAGACTAATAAAGGGAGAATCGAATTTAAACAGTAGGTATGACATATCTATTTATTTACTGTCTATCCCTTGAGTTGAGGGAGAAGAATGGGAAGAGCATAATTTTTTTATGTCTGAGTGATGAATCAAACTATTGTGTAAAGGTCGAAATCTTGAAATATAATAAGTGTTTTTATCTTATTAATTACCTCATGTCACAAAATATTTAATTTTAGGGATAGTCTCCTAATGAGTTAATCCATAAACCAACTTACAGCAACAATAAATCCATATCTTACATGTTAATTATTACGTTAGGTCTACAAAAAAGTAAAATAATTGTAAAGAAAAAATCCCATTAATTGTAGCTCTGCTGTCCATTTTAAGTTATGTGAAGGTTATTGCAAAAAAAATACTATAAGTGTTTATGGAGTTCAGAAAAACAATTTTTTTAATTTTAATGAGTTGATTTTACAAGTTATGCACCTATTACTAGTACTCCTTCAGATGTCGTTTTGGAGTATACGTCAGTAATAAACTGGAAAGTTGCAAGCGATACATTTTAATTTACGCAGCTACCAAATGTGCAGCATTTTACTTTCATCCTATTACAAATTAGTTTAAACTCAGGTACAACAGCTCCTGTGTCTATTCCTGACCATAACTGTTGGAAACATTTAAAAAATAACGATAAATATTTGCAATGACAAGGAAAATACATTGGAAATTGAGTAACTATGTGAGATAGCTGCGCATTAAAACTGCAACTAGTGAACACATTCTTGGCTTTTAATGTTACATAATTAAACCATTAAACGTTCATAGTCAATTTATTTGTCGTGACCTCGCCAACTCAATGCAATTTCGCTCACACCTTCGTATTCTTCACTAACTTTACTACTGGCATCTTTATATTATGAAGCTACTACTTTCCCACTTCTTTGTTAACAATGCCTTCTAAGCATGCTTCTCATTTCACATGTTTGACATTTCAACAGGTTCATCGATATTCTGCACGAACGCTTTAAATAACGAACACACTATATAGGTAATATAATGTCACTCTTTCTGTCACTCTTTGTTACAATATACGGTGGTTACAATATTATTAGTAGGTACATATGAATATTCGAATATTCAATGTATACTTCGTGTAAAGTGCAACTGTATAAAATAAATTGAGTATGTGGTAAGAGTAGAAGAATAGAGCAAGGAGATGATGAGAGAGTGTTGAGCACACTCAAACAAACCGAGGAATCATAAAGAAATAATACGACAAACATAATTACACGAAAACGACAGCCTAATGATTGCTGATTGCAATTCTGTTATCTGTGACTGAACAAACTAGATTAGATCTACTAGCTCAATAATACAATTATGTGCTAATTCCTTTAATGATCGTAAAATCCTCATCCCAAATTCTATTCTCAATGCTCTGCCAAACATTTATCAATATTATATTCCCATTGATCGTCTTGACTTGACACTTTTAATTAAGTGCACCCTTTTGTTTGTTGGCAGACTTAACACATGGAGCTTTGGCAGAGAGCAACATCTTTCATGTGAGTAATTATTTCCTTCTTTTATGCTTACTAGTATCATATACTACCTACATACATACATAAACTCATAATGTCATAATATATTCATTTGCATCATTTACGCAGAATACTAATAATATGATATAATATTGCTGTACCTACCTATGTATTTACATTCATAAATGCAAAATATTTATAATATACATTACCTATCGCATATTATTAGTATTGTATACACTGGCGTAGCCAGGGGGCAAGTGTCTCTCCCCCCAATCCGGAAAGAAGAGGTTATTTTACCAAAAAGTTACATAAAATTGCGAGTTGCGCTACACGAAATTTTTTATGTATTTTATGTTCATTTGCGCCCTGCTAAAATGAACGGATAATATATGTACCTCATGTTTTGATTTTGCCCCTCATCCCGAAACCAAATCCTGGCTACGCCTATGATTGAATATAGAACATGTAAATAACTGCATTTACAAATCTTCGTCGTACTCAACTCATCTCGACATCTGATTTGCAAACAAACATGTTCTTGGTGCTCGACTGATGTAGTAACGCAGTCGTCTTACGAGTACAGTAGTGCATATTAAATTTTGAACGCTTTTCGATCAACATTTCTGTTGACAATTGACACGGTCATTAGTATCCACATAAGTAATACAGAACTATACCACCTCCTGGCTACAAACCTACTGTTTTATGCTATTTAACTTGCATGTGCATTATATACCTACTCCAATCACATTTGTCATTCGATATTGTTACAGTTACTGATAATAACTCAAATCCTCAACAATATAATATACCTGCAGCTGTACTAATACTATTATGAATCATGACTGCTGTAATGCGGATGTTTAAACAATTCATTTCATACGAAATCCATTCTCCTTCTAAATAGGTATAACATAATAAACTTATGCGCATTTATTAATATTAACAAAACTAAAAAGAGCTCGTAAAAACCCTATACTTGTTGTATGCAATTGCAGTGTGCCTTTTACATATTGACACTCATACTACACGCAAAATTGAAAAATGTTTATATACTACCAACAAAATGCATGCAGGTGAGGTACATTCTTGCATTAACATGTTTTTATGGCGTACCTAAGTAATAAAATGTATGTTGTAAATACACAGTGGATCACATTAGCATACTAATGTCATACAGGTACATAAACACAATTAATGTAAAGATTCACATTTATAAAATAACTACACACTTCAGACTTCACCACAGAACCACTAATGTATACCTACAAAGACTAAAATATCCGCTACCACTAATCAATTATGTAAGTTCAAGTGAGTTGTTTCTTTTTAATATATTTGTGTTTGTAGCTAAATAGTAAAAGTATATGCATGAAATTAGGGTGCAAATTTACACTCTTGTATAAGGAATTTGCACGCGTGCTTGTATTATTTGTACATTCAGGATGAGATTATTTTTCTTGGTGCATAAATTATAGTAAAATGAGAATATGATTATTTAACAAAGTTGTATAGTAAGACCTGTGTGAATTTTTTAAGCCTTTGACTCTGTAGTACTAGTGGACAAAGAACAAAGACCCCAGGTTGCTTTTTCATTCAGTCAAATTGACAGTTAAACTGTTAGTGCTGTGTGTAAATGCCAAATAGTGGAATTTACGACGTAGCTTGTTCTACATGAGTGAAGTGGGGATGGGGATGATGATGATGAAGACTTTTTTGTGCATAAGTTAAGTATGTATGTCGTATGTATTGCAAATAGTAGGCAATGTGTGGTTGGTTGGTAGATAGGCATTGCATACAATAATGTAATAATTTTAAGGAGTCGACACTCAGTCCATGAAAGTAAGTAACATCAACTTCTAACTTAACTAACTAACTAACTAACAAACCATGCAGCAATGTGTGTATGTATAATAATAAAATAATAACTGCTTAATGTATAAATTGCTTTGTGTGCTAACCAGCTTTGTATTTATGTTATGATGTATGAACGGAGATTAGTAGGGGAATCAAGAATTGAGTGATCTCTGATGTGTTGGACTGTGTGTGTAGAGAGTATGGTACAGAGAGTGATTGAAAGAGATTGAGATATATTATATTTATGTGTATAATATGGTCTGATATTTTATTTGCTGTTGTTTTGTTTACGGCGAATGAATTGAAGTTGACTTACCTACTTGACTTGATTCTTTAAGCGCATTAAATATTGCGAAATTCACTCATCCAGATTAAAGTTGATTTCTGGTTTCGTTTTTCGTCTTCAGTGCTGTTCTGTTGCAGAATACACAGGTAAGTTGATTCTCGTAGTTGTAAGTTGGTAAGTAGTTAGTTTAGTTTAGTTAGTGGGGTATCTTTGTTCTGTATCTTTTAGTGGTAATTTTATGCATTGTACACATGCACAACATTGTTAGTACCTATGTCCAATCTTGTCCTCTTATCAAATATAACGAAACCAAACATGCAGTCAATCTGTCCTATAATTGCAGTGATAAATACAATAAACACTTTTTCTTGTTCCGTCATTCGAACAGAAGAACATCTTGGGGCAACACTCGAAATAATCTTACAAAGCACAAACAACTCTTTATAGTTTAGTCACATTCATTTTCGATAAACTTCGGGATCGGGTTATCGTAGATTGGTGTATTTTAATTTTTTGAAGAGTTTAAAGAGAATCTCCCAAAGTTTCAATATGAAAATCAGAGATTGTTTAAAGGTACTCATGGGGGTTTTCAATTTAAATGAGTATTACTCTGTAAATATTTTGTAAAAATTAAAATAGTGACCCTTATTTAAATACTATTTTTTAAAGCTTAGGCATGTTAAACTTATTTCTTGTGAATAATAGGTGATAATTGTGCTGGTATATCTGGGGAATGCAGTGCAAGGATCTGTAAGAAGACCTAGAGGATATGAAACTGCAGCTCCGCCTGAGATAGAATCCAAACAATTATCCAACTTTGAAATAATTCGGGGTAAGACTCATTTATTTCATTTATTTTCAATTTACATGATTTTCAATTTATTTACATTTAAATTTTTTTTGTAAAAACAATAATGATAGATTCTTCAACGCTTTATCTGTTTTTACAGCTCCTGTAACTCACATAAAAACTATCAGCTCTTTCGCTCATCAAAACGATGCATCATCACAATTCGTGTACACCGACGATATTAAATCCGACACTGTGAAATTTACAGAGCCTTTGTTAATATCCCCACCACCATCAGTAGTGCTCTCAGAACAACCACAAGTTCCTCCAGCTCCAACCTACGCTCTTAAAATTGTGAGTCCTCCGGATTCCCCAGTGCAAAATTCTCCAGTGGTTCCAGTGATTTTAAAAGTGAGGCAAAATCCTCAAGTTTCTTCGGATGAATCCTCCGAGTCCCAGTCTTTAAATAATCTTTTGCGTTCCGTTGTTTCATCCCTTGAAGGGAATGCTAAAATTGTATCCCAACCTCAAAGTCAATCTTCTTCTGATGAAGATACAAGGGATTCTTACTCATATGCTCCACAAACGGTTGGAGTAGATTCGAATCCTCAACCTCAAAGTCCACCTTCCGACGATACTGATGATTCTTATTCATACGCTCCACAAACGGATGGAATAGATTCGAATTCTCAACCTCAAAGTCCACCTTCCGAAGATACCCGTGATTCTTATTCGTATGCTCCAGCAAATACAGTCACAGATCCGAATTCTCCTGTATATGCTTCTGCTAAACCCGTAGAACAGCCTCAAGAACCAGTGGAACAAGTGGAAATAACCGAACCTCCGCCAACACAAGTGATTGTTACAGAACCCGAAGAACAAGAAGATCCCCAACCAGAAGCTCCTACTCCAGTTGTTTTAACTCAACAACCGATTCTACAAAAACTCATTTATGCACCTTTATACGCCCCATATCCTTACGCAGTTCAACAAAATCAAGCCCCAGTAGCCTTGGTTCAAGCAAACAATAATAATGATCGTGGCAGTTCAGAATCCTATCAGATTTTCCACAACGGACCCGCAAGAGATACTGCAGTTCCAACCGCTCAATTACAACAAACTGCTTTGGTGGCTGAACAACCCCAAGAATATGCAATTCAAGACGATGCGGGACAAACTTATGTGACAGAAACAGAAAACCAATATCCAGTGCAACAAAATGTTGTGGAACAACAAGAACCAGGTGGATATGCTGTGTCACAAGTTGATGAAGGAGTTCAAACTGTGGCAGTGGCACAAGAACCCGAACAGGAAGGTGTGGCTTACGCGGAAGTTTCCCCAGAAGTACAAAATTATGCCATACCTGTAGCTCAAGAATATGTCCAGTCCATTGCGACAGTTCCACAAATTCAGACTATTGCCACATTAGGTAAAAACATTCCATTGACAGAAAAACCTATATATTACGTTATTGATTTTTTATGTTTAATATTTTATTCTTTAAAGGTGAACCGACGGATCCATATCCAAGATACATGTTTAATTATCATGTGAATGACTTGACAACTGGAGATCAGAAAAGTCACGCTGAGGTCCGAGAAGGAGAAACTGTCAAAGGACGATATTCTCTGGTGGATCCAGATGGAATGCTCAGAACGGTTACTTACAGTGCAGACAATATTAATGGATTCAACGCACACGTAGAGAGACAACCGTTGTAAAGATGGACGAAAACACACTCTCAAAAATTATCTAGTATTCTCGTAGAATAATTTCTTTTTGTACCTCGATACTTAGATACACTGTAAAAATACGCTTTACCTTTTCCTATTTTATTCTAAATATGTAAGTAATTAATAATATTACTATTAATTACCTATATTTACCTGCACTGAATATGTACTATGTAGGAACCTGTCACAAAATATTTGGTATAAAATATTACCTCTCCATTAAAATAATAGGTTATTAATTCGTAGTTTATTCTACAGTCAAAACAGTACGAGGAAATTCGTAGCAGTAATTTTTTGTCCGGATCTTTGTATTGTAGGTTCCTATGCTAAAATATATGCTTACATGCTTAAGTTCTCTTTATAGACAATTTTGAAAGAGTGAATTTTGAGTGAATTATTACATTGTACTTTAACCTTTTGTCTTTATGTATTTTATTGTGGAGTAATGCGTGTTTTGGGACGTTGAAGAGAAAATATGACTGTATAAATAAATTAATAGACTATTACTGTTGGAAATAGTCCCAGACGGGTATTCACAGAGACGGAATGACCATGCATTTTCTTATATTATTGATATTATTAAGTACAGACTACCTTTATAACTTTTTCAACTCAACTGTAAAATACAACTTAAGTTTAAAAGCCAATTCTACTAAAAAGTTTAAAATATGAATACAAATACAGATAATCTCTAATGATTAAGTATATAAAATGTACATGTATGTAATGAAACTGAAAAAGATAATAAATTGGAATCTATGATTGTTGTTGTTGAACGAAAATCATGTTTGCACACTTTATTTCATGGACATACTTATGACTTGCATATTACATCATTTCATTTCATAAATAAAATTTTATGCATTATACTGAAATGCAGGGTCTACAACTTGCATCTAAGTACTTATAGCACAGTGCAGCTAGCCATAAAGTAAAATATGATATTATCAATGTTTTGTCTCCCAAAATGTGGTTTGCAAGGAAATAGTCGTGCCTAGGATTTCTTGTTCCTTATAATTCCACCCTATAATTTACTCGTTACCTATACACGTACGCTTCTTTGTTCATTTTGGTTTAATAGTATATTTTATGTGAAAAGTTCTTTAGTCGGTAATTTTTATTGATGTTCGATGGAATTGAGCGACAGGCTGATGGGCAAACATAATTTAATTCCTCATTATTATTCCTAAACGTTATCATATCTGTATTGCATTTATATATATACCATAATGTGTACCTTACAGGCATGAGATGTATGTGTATGTAAACACACGTAATATATCTCAGCACATGATTACAGAAATTATCAATAAAACAATTGCTCACAAAACTATCGAATTACAATTTACTCGCAACAACAAATGTTGTAAAAAGAGGAGTCAAAAATCAGTTGCTGTCGTTGACTGGTTGTCTTTTGCTAAAGGTTGACTTGAGATGACTTGAGACTATGGTGCATTTGTTACGTGTGTGCAGTCTCACACTGTAGAAGATGAAGATGCTGATAAGAACTATTAAGTAGAACACTTTTGAGCATCTTGAATTGTTTCACCACCAACACACACACAGAAGTGTGTAAAATAAGTTGAAGGCGAAAGTAAAATAGTGTATAAGTACCACTACCACACATACGTGTACTATGTACCACTATTTACATAGATTATGTATATAACCAACCAATACATTCACATACGTAATTTATCATTGTCATTTTATGCAAATTTGTAAGAAGCTTCATGTAATACAGGTAACGCATCTTTACACACACGCTCCTATCAATCGTGTTGACATTTAACCCTTGTACATATAGCATTGCAAGTATTGCAAACAATGCAACTAGATTTACATATTATAGAAACTCCTTTATAATAGACGTTTACTCTAAGTGCGAAACATCAAAAAGCAGTCTTCTTTGAATTTTCTAATAAATTCTAATGCTTCACGGGCAATAAATATTTATAACGCATACTTCAACATGCAACCATTTACCAATTGTAACTACACCTCTATAACATATTTCATAATAGTAAATACACATTTTACATGAAAGTCCGCGTCAGTCTAATGTGTTTATTGAATCACATTGTTAAATTACGCTTTTTATTACACGCTCACAGATACAAATAGTAAATGTTTAAAAGTATTTACAAGAACATGGACAATGTGCACTTACCTAAACAATATTGAATTTTAATGATTTTCTATGAATTCGTGTCAATTGCATCTTTATTATAATTGATGTACTTGAAAAAGTTATTTTATTGTTCCCACTATTTCTTTTCTACTAATGTAGTGGAATAGTTTTAAAACGCTCATTCATAAGATGCTAGATTGTAGACATTTTAAACTAACGATAAGTGTGTTTGTTTATATTGTACACTTGTAAATATTCTTGCGTATAAATTTTTAATACTTATCAATGTATTTTTAGATGCATGGTAAATGAATAGTGTAATAAATAATTATTTTACTTTGAGTTTATACTTTAGTTGCCTACATTGTGTTGTACCTATTCTAGTAATTGTATTTATTTGTTTCGTAGTATTGAATAAAAATGCAATCCTAATTGGATTACACTTACAATACATAGGACTCTAAGGCAATTGCATTCAATCAACTAGAGCATAGAGCCAGAATCTGCTAGAGCCAGTAAAGGAATTATAACACTGTAGAGATAGCCAATAAAGACAATGAGTTGTTTTTGCCAAAATGTTCAATTGTTTGCATCACTCCTACTCAATGCATCATGCATAATATTGTTATGTTATGTATGTATGTTCATTTTTTTACACTAACGAGTGTTGCACCTTTATTACTTTGCTCTGCTCAAGTAGATTGACAACAAAGACAAGGAATGTGACATACTGTACGCAATGCGTGAGCAATAAGGTTAATAGTTAGTGGAGTGTTGCCGTGTAGGTAGTTTAGTGACTAAATCAATGACCACCTTGCATTTGCTATTGACACACATCGCTTATAAGACTTTAAATGAAAATAGACTGCAATTAAATGTAAGTGTCTATTTAACCATGGATTTGCTGATTTAATTAGTAATGGTAAATTTGCATATTAGGGTACTGTTCAGCAAGTGTAGGTATTCAATTATTCCTTATATTTTTAGTATTACCACCACCTTTCATCCTTACCGCTCCTGAAATCCCAAAAAAGGGGCAATTTTTTAAATGTAAAAGACAAAAATTCGCAAAATTTTTTGCACATTTTGATGCATTTTAGGTTTTTGGCCCAAATATTTTCTCGCAGCGCGCTATTATGAACACATTTATCATAATGGGAATTTGCCCCTTCCGAAATGGAACCCTAGATATCCATGAAACCATGAAACTGCAATTCTGTTGGGTGACCTGATATTTGTGTAATATAAATTAAATATTAAAGTTTTTTATGCTATCAGTGGCTTCAAATTACATGCATTTGTGTCAAAACGCGAAATTCTAATGCAGTTTCCTGAATCTTTAAGCAATAACAATAAAAACTATGATATGAGAAATATGATAATGAAATTTAATTTCCTTATGATTAAACAAATGTTTTCCAATTATTTATTCATGCACCTTTAGTATTTCGTACCTTGAAAAAATGCATAATATTTGTATTAGGTACCTATGTATCCATAATCTTCATTCACTCCCATCCCTGTATCAATTAAAATTCACTACACAAAACAATTCTATTACACAAATTGCCGTTTTGGATGGAAATTAGAATAAAATCAAAACATGCTTTGCTCATCTTTTCCTTTTCCGCGTGTAATTACTACTGATACGCCATGTAATTGATGCAAAAATCTTTATTTTTCAAATTAAAACTGTTTACGCATTTATTAAGTTGTATCTACTACGTGACTGTATTCTTACTAGAAGTAATTATAAAGATATTTTACTCGAAAGGTCATCAAATTCGCATACTTATTCATATACCTACGTACACATATATGGACTTGGCATGTAGCCAGAGGGAATTGTTGCATATATGTATGTATGTATATTCAGGTATGTTAAAGGTGACAGAAAGCTTTTAAGTTTATAGAATGCAGTTTGCAGTTATAAAACGATTTTGTTTGTTCCAAGAAAAGATTTACAACTGTTAGTTTCCGTCGTCCTGCCCTTTTTACAACCGCAACCTTTTAGCTTCGTTAGTTTCACTCTTAGAGCTTGTAAATAAATTGTTGTAGGAGTGTTTTGGCTTTGTGTGTGTATTTATGAATATTATGCTGTAGTAGTGGTTCACCATGTGGATTTCATGAATTTCATATTAAGCATTATAAAAGATAGGTATACAATAAATAAAGTATACCTGTGCCTGTGTTTAAATAAGTATTGTTAGTATAGGAGACTTGTATAAGTATAGAGATACACATAACACACAGACATAAACACACAGAGTGAGAGAACAGATCAGGTCATTTTGAGTAGCCTTATCTTCAACTGATTCATTAGTGCAATGCATAAATCTTTGAGACGACTATAATCTCGAATCTCAAACTATATCTGTAGTACGTGTAATGAACGATGTACACACACACACGTTTTGCCTTTCCACTAGCCTTTAAACTTTGAGCTTTATTGTTCTATCTGTTTTTGCTACAGTTTTTGGCTGATGTTGATATAAAGATATGCGCTAAGGACAAGATGTGCAGGACGAGACATAAAAATACATATACATTATTAAATAAAGCATCGTTTTGGAAGCATTTGACTTTAAAAGCTGCTTGGCTACTTTCACACACGCCAAACAAAACCACAAACTCAACCTACACATTTATTTTTACACTTTGCTTTACATCTTGCATCTTACATCCATATCCACCCGACTCCACTAGTCACAAAACACGTTTTCTGTAACAAACACAACTCAATTCGTAATTCTCGTTTTATCTGCCTGCACTTTGTCGATGCACTTACTTAATTTAGCAATATATACGACAGTTGTTCTTGCATTTCTTACGTAAATGCGCATATTACATGCAAGTTTTTCCAGTTTGTTCAGCTAAATTCCTTCTCTCAGCGAGGAAACAAGTTTATTTGATTGTTTTGTTTTTCTCAGTTTGTCAAACTGGGATCAGCAACGGATTATTATTAGTATGAGTTCAATGTGCAAATGTTAAAACAAAACACACACAAATACCTAGTTCAAGTATTCACTCTTAAGAATTTAACACTTGAGACTATACAATATTAATCCAGCTGTCGTGAGTGTGTGAACATTGGATTCCATTCGTCGTCATCTTTTGCAAAAAAACATCTGAGGATTTTAAAATTGTTTTTAAAAATCAGAGAAAAATGTCATGGGTAAATATAACATTTATAAATAATTGTACAGTTTAAACAAAGTTCCACAATATCTATAGTATGTGTTTAAAAATTATTTTCTATTGTACTATACAAAAATATTGTATGCTATTTTTACTCTGGCAAATGAATTATTTTCTTTTTATGTACAGGGAAGAATTTGTGCAATTGCTGTTTGCATTTGGACTGGATTCCTTTCTCCTGAATTATCCACACTGCAGATTCCTCTTTTAGCACCGTATGAAGCATATCCTTCATTTTCAAACCCACCGATTCGTCCATACGATACTGTTGCTTTGTCAGCAATAGTTAATCTCATCAATCCTCCTCACTTGCTCTTGAAAAGAGTTCCTGCAAAATTGCTGCAAACTCCGACTAATTATGAAAATCGTACCACATGGTCTTTAAGGTCAATCACGAATCTTCCACACTTTGACACTCCAGTTTTCGAAGATTTCTCACCTGTAAAGACACAAACAGCAAATAATGACAGTGTTAAAGACAACAAACCAAGTGAAAATGTTTTGGTGTTGAACAAAAGTGTAGAGACACCTTCATTAGTTTTCGTTCCTCCATCGTCGGCACCTTCACCTAATATTTATGACAGTAATGTGGCAAAACCATCGACAATTAAATTAAATACAGTGCCTTCGTCTAATCAACCAAATGCAACGCTACCATTAAGCAGACAACTAGAAATATTAAGATCAGAGGGTTTGTTAAATTTTTTGGATATAACTAAAATTTTTCATATTTGTACTTTGCACGTATAATTGTTTGAAAATATGAAATTGGTTTCAGTTCCTAAAACGAAAACGAATTCTGGACAAGTTTCTGGACATTCTGAAGATGAATCTGCAAAATCCACTTCCAATACGGAGCCACACTATACATTTCAGTATAGTGTCTCAGATTTAGTTAACAAAGATGTGAAATCTCATTCTGAAGTAAGAAACGGTGATGTTGTTACCGGAGAATACTCCGTTCTCGAACCGGATGGCTATACAAGGAAAGTAACGTACTATGCAGACAAAGAGTCGGGATTCAATGCTAAAGTAGTTCGCATTGCTCCACTCAAAAATAATTTACTCGAATAATTAATTAATTTTTATGAGAAAAATTATTCATGATTGTAGAAAATTGGTCTTGTGTGAATGTAATTGTATTTGTACTTTGTATTTTAATTTGACATGAAAATAACACTTCCATTAATTTTAACTCAGATTCTGTGTATTTTTACTCCACAATGTTGCGTGTGAACTCAGGTCATTATTAAACGCACATAACATAATAATGTTATTTTTAACATTATAATTTATGAAGTTTGTGCATAGGTAGATTTGCATCACAAGTTTCCGTAATATCTTTTTAACGTAGGCTCTTAAATAATTTAAAACAGAGTACAGACATACGAGAGCATTGTACGCAATGATGTATTATATAAATATACTTAATACGTACAAAATATTATTTAAAATAATTTCGAATTTTACAATCTTTTACCGTTAGGAAGATAATTCTTTACGAAATACATAATATAGTTATACTTAATGTTAGTCATCCAGAGCCATCAGTAACAGACAGCGAAAATAGACGATGTCATACTAAAAGTGATTATATTTATCTCTGGTAATGAATTTACTTATTGACAAGTCAAAATGACTTGGGAAGATTCATTATACCTTCCAAAGCTTCCTGGAAAAGATTACACTTAATCTTTATGTAATTCCTTGTGTACCCACCCAAAAATCTCAGTTAGTTGGCTTGACTTCAATTTATTTGCCTTTCTTGTATAAAATGGACTACCTACGTAATCAAGTATACAACACTTTCATAATGCGTGTATTTTAGTACGTACATAATTACTGCGTTCGTATATATATGGAAATGAAGATAGTATATATATATAAATTATCAAAACTGAAACTCCCTTGGAATAAACCCGTATACAGATAGTATTCTGTACAACTTGAATGAATACTTGCTGCTACCTACATAGATACACACTTTACACTTGTATAATATTAATGTTAGACATGCAAGAACTCAAATTCATTTAGAGGCTAATCAAGTTTTACTTGATATTATATGCAATGACTCTTTATTTCAGTCCATTACACGAGAGACATCAATTTTGTTCAACCCACCCAAAATCTGAAAGAAGATTATATCATTTCATAAAAACAACACATTAGTTGTACAGAATAAAACTAAGCACTATAATATGGTGCTCTAGTAGTTTGTAACTAACAAGTTTAAATACGCCTACCGCCTACCAACTAATGCACTTAACACTTACACGTATAAACTAACTTAAGTAACATGCCTAACTATTATCTTGACTTTGACTCGTTTGTTGGCCTACACACAAAATAACGAGATATCATCAAATCATCATCACAGCATAACACGTTATTTGTTTGTACAGGACAAACTATAAACTAATATAAAGTATCGAGACACATACATGCGTTGTCCAAACACTTACCCAAAACATTTTTTTTAACTATTTACGTAAACCAATGTGTGTTATTTATACACGCAACAAGTACGTCCTCTTCCAATAAATATTTATTGTGTTAGCCTCTATCTTTATATTTTATACCATAATCATTTTCAGAATATTTAGCATAATTGTATTACAGCCAATGAAGATGAAATATCCCTGACTTCAAAATGTATGGTAACCTGTTTTAAAAATATTGACATGATAATTAGCGACAGGATTTGTAAAAATAGGAAAAGTGTTACATTCATAAATTATCATGTGTCTATACGAGTGTAGGTAGTCTTATGAGTTCATTTCAAGCAGTCAATATATGGCAGTAGTTACTTATATAATTCTTATTTATAATATGGAAGAGTCGTCTTTTCTGGCTGAGCAAAAATCCTCTTTTTCATCACGGAGCCACGTTCGCCATAATTGAATACATTAAAATTCTCAATTATATAAGAGAGGAAGGCTGAAACATGATCGACCGCAAAAAATCAATGTAATTATCTCTCAGTGTTTGAACAAGTACCTACTGTACGTATACACTCAAATTCTATGACGAAAAGGATTCGCATCCTACTAACATTAAGCCCTAAGTTCCTTGTTTCATAATAATTTAACAACCACATAATAACACCACGAGTCACAAAGTTGCTGCGGTTGCTGAATTTTGTGGAGCTTCTCCAGTTACATCGTAATATTCTTTTCCTCTCCCTTGATTTTTGCCACCACAGAATTATCTCTTATTCTTCTACACTCTGCTACTTGCAAATTACTAGCAAAGTATGAGAAACTGTATAAATTGATAATACTTCAAGGATCAAGAAAATAATATGGCTCATTAAAATTCTCTTAGGACTGCATGGGTTAAAACAATGTACCTATACCTACGCAACTTTTCTGTTTTTGCACAACTTACATTAACCATTAGATTTAAAGATGAAATTTGATCATGTTAAAAAAATGGTTTTGGCAAAGTTTCCCTTGTTTTGCTATATTCGCAATCTATTTTCTATGTACTTCGTCATAAGTAAATGGCTGAATAGGGATTGTAACTTGCAACGTGGTTAAAGTGATTTAATTTGGTATAGAGCGTAATTTGACAATGATAATTAACATAATTGGACATACTTCTGTATATAGTAGGTATGTCTAGTCTAGTAAGTCTAGTACACATGCTGCGTCTGTGATTTTCATGGACAAATGATACTATTACTTTATAGCATTCATTTTGTTGTGGTAAAAAGCTAGAGATATATATAGTAGACAACTCTCAAAGGACATCAAGTAATCCAACACATGAACAATTCGACACGACATCAACAACACACGAACAGACATGGACATACAATACGCTCTATACATACAGATACAAAATGAATACCTAAATAGACCTATAGGTATTCTATGTAGAGAGAATATGAACGACACAATAATATTCGTTCACAATACAAAAAGACAAAACTCAAAGTAAGAGAAGACCTTTTAGGTGAAACCTTATCGAGCGACCTAATTGAATTTGTATTGTAGCTTTTAGCGTTGCAGAATTGTACTCCATCTCAAGCTTAACCTTACTTTATTAGAAGAGACACAAAGAATCGCATTAAATAATGCAATGAAATGAGAGTTTGTACTATTTCGTACTTGTGCTAGTGTTTGTAGTGTAGAAATGTCTCTCACTACAATTCTCTGAGCCACTTCTACAATTACATTTCACGCTGAACCATCTCTTGCTCTATTTTCCTTTGTCTGTGTCTAACTGACTAATTCATATGATACGATAGTATTACAATGAATAAAATCATATTACAATCTACAATATACATACACTGCAGCAAAAACAGCAGCATGCAGAAGTGTATTGTTCTCAACAACTCAAGTAGTAAATGTCTATGCATTGTATTGTGTTACTAGACGAGATTTGGATTATTACATAAGTATTTATATGCAGGTGTCCGTAGAATGAAACAGAAGGATAAAATACACATACCCCACTCTTTAATAACACAGCAGAAATAGTTATCTAAGAGGCAGTCCAATACAAATTATAATATTAACAATCTGCATAACAACAATCAATGTATTTGTACTTAGGTGCTTACAATTCTAAAAACTAGTTTCCTTCCTTACTATTTGTTCTTACATAACCATCATAAGTGTACTTACCCTGTAAGTGTAAGTATAATAATTGGACGTGCTACTATATATGTATATCTCAACAAAACATGCAGTTTATTATTAATGTACTTGATGTGCCAAGTTTATTCATTCTGTAGTGCCCAGCGTTTTGTCATTTAAAGCTATACATCATTTTACATTAATTGTTATAATGTAAGCTATAACCAGTGCTATACCTTGTGAATTGTAAGATATTTCTTTACCCAACGAATCAATAATATTATAATGTAGCTGTTGTGATTATTATTGCCTTCAAACGAATGTTGGCATACATACCTAGGTGTAGGTACTATTTCCATCCAACATACGATTTTCTAAACATACTGTATAACTTCATCTCATATTATAGCAATATTCTTAGGTAAAATACATGTCACATTCTTCTAGCCAATCGATGAGATGTATTACGATGCGGTACTCTTAGATAGGCCTTTTACCGCTTTCGTAGTAAACTTAGATAGGCCCTTTCCAAGTTAAGCCATAGAATTAGTATTATTTAATCAACCCTAAATAATAAATTGATTCTGATTTCAAATATCTTAAAATAGGAATTGCTAGATTGAAAACACTTCGCATGCTATCAGTATTTGCTTCAATTACTACATCGTTAGTGTAGTGAACAAAAATGTGCCTCAAATATATTATTACAAAAATTCTCATTCTTATCTCTAATGTCACCATAAGAAAGATAATAATATGGAATGTCTATAATAAAGCCATATGACCAGTAATTTACTTTGTGCATATGTTATGTCTCATCCTGTCATTTCAACTCACAAAACTAGAGTTAATCAAGAAGAAAATACCACAAAACATTTCCGTATTAGATTGTGCTCTCTTGTCGTGCATATTTTACTAATTTTACTGTATAAGAATTTGTTTGTAGATAACCTGTCAACGCTCCTGCACTATATAGCTTTGACAAAATCGTAGATGTCAAATTATATTGGTCATGTCCTATTTGTGTGTGAGCTTATTAGCTTAGAAACACTTGGCTTTGTGTTATATGTAACACAGTAGATTTGGTATGCAAGTATTTGCTTTGTAAAGTGTATATGTATAGGTATGAAACGTATTAAATTATTACAATTGAGTTTCGTGATTTCGTGATGTTGCAATCCGTAGCTTGTCTTCCTATTTCTATTCCAAAATTAAAAGGAATAGAATAAGTAGAGCAACATCATTCATAAATATGAATGTAAGTATACCTGTATCGTACGAATGACAATACAGAAACCAAGTAAAAAGGTTGACAGTTTTCTGACGGTAAAATGAAAATATTATACTCTTTTTCTTAAATTATATTCATGATATTTTAAAAACCTAAAGCTTTTACCATGATTATTTTTACCTTTGGATAAATATTTCTACCCCATTACTACATTGAGACATTTATGAAATCCATATTTCCACACAATTTACGAAATTATAGTAGTATTATGAAAGTATTTAATTCTACGACCCTGGTCGAAATGATTCATTCAAGTCATCATGAAGACCTCACCAGCAGGAGACCGAGATTTTCTCGATTATTTCCAATTCCATCAAATTCTAGGAAGGCAACTAAGGATTAGCATATAACCCATTTGTACTTATTCCCATTCTGTTACGTTACACACATACTGGTTGCGTGCGGTTTTCAGAATTACATTTACCTACAGGCACATTAACATTAAGCATTTCTTCTGTTTGCACACTGATATTATTTATTATCATGAAATAATTTCATTAGCGTAAGTAATGCATGGACATTGTAACTTATTGCAGCTACCAAAAGGACAGTGGAGACCAATTAGACAAACCTTTGAGTTTGTACATCACATACGATTGATTGTATGTAAAAGTTTGTAAGTAGGTACCATATATATTATCTTGTTCATATTAACGATAATATTTTATGCGTCTCTCTCTCTCTGTATGTACAAATAAAATATGCGGAGAGAGTTAGTGGAGTACATGCACATAAAACAGGTAGATGTAAAGCAGAACATGTGCATGATACATTTATTGTGAGTGAGCTGAAGTCAAGTTAACGAATGTGCGACGTGACTCTTTATTAGAGATAGAACAGCAAGGAGATAATTCTCAGTCTTGTTTTGACCGTGACCCAGCCAGACAGCCACAGACACAACCATTCTCCTCCACACAACTCCTCTGTCGCAGGAACACTCTCGAATACTTACAAAGACAAGCCGGCTATCAATTCGTATCACAAAGGTATCAAACTTTTCTCTATTCATTTACTGAGCTATTGACCTTTATGGTATTTTAGTTTTTCAACCAATCATTTTAAATACATTTTTAAGTTCAGGAATATTCTATAGGTCTGATTTGTTTGTGTTATGTCTTAATTCATTTTAATTATATGATGCGCTAAAGCATTAAAAATATTATTTTTTTCCCTAAACGATTTTTCGTTAGTTAATTATTGGTGTTATACAGTCAGAAATGCATCGTAATTGATGTCAAACTCTCAAGAAAGGTGTGCCTAACCCGTGAATAAGTTTGGAAATAAAATTGTTAGTAAATAATAAAAACATTGTATATGTATTATGTATCATGGTCAGATGTACTAAATTAATATTATAAGGGCATATTATTTGATGAAATATGAAACTACAAATTTTACTCTGAATTGGGTAGTTTCAGTATAAATAAATTTCCCATAAATGAATAGGATTTGTAAATTACATTACTGTATCCAGTGCCAAGTTTCTTGTACTGTACCTACACATTTTATGTAGTACCGGACATTATGTAGTATCGTATAGTTTTATCATGCAAACCGTAACATCGAAAATTACAATTTATTGGATTACGATTTACGATTCCATTAGTTAATTGAATATAACATTTATTGATCACATCACGATAGATTTTATTACCGTTCCTGCTTGTTATCGATTATAGCTTTAGCCTCAAGCTTCTTGTTATGTACTTGTCCTAATAAAGTTCGTATTGTAGTATATATAGGAACTAGTAACATATTATTCTGCTAAATGATCAATACAGGATTTTGAGATATTTCTGAAATTATAGATACAATGACCAATTACTGCTGTGTTTTTTTACTTTGAGAGTTGAAATCAAAATGAATTTATATTTATATTTAGACATAATATTTGTTTACTACCGAATGGGACATCATAAATTATGTACTTGGATGTACCTATCAAATTATGTAATACGTAATAGACAAGTCTTACATTTACAAATCGAGGGACGCAGAGTAAATAAAATACAAAATAATATTGAATTTTCTGGTGAGAACTTTATAATGTTATTTTTGTGGTAATCTGTCATTGTACTGAATTTACATGCATAAATTAATGTGACGAGATAAGCAAAATAAGATCACTCTATATGTTAAAATTGAAATGAGTATTATACTACGTGTTCAACTCAAATCTATTCGTTTAGTTTATTAGCCTTAGGATAATGCATTTATACAGTAAGAGAGTTGGCATAAAATATGAATCGAATCATAAAGGAATGTACAACGAGGAGGTGTGAAATTGTTATTTACATGAAATGAAGAGATGATTTCCATCTGGATGCGGATCTCATTAAGTCATGCTTTTAGACTAATGATAGTTTGAGTTGATTGTGAGTGAACGAGTTCTTGTGTTATGTTGTTGTGCATTGTGGTGTGGACGGAAACTAGAAGGAAAAAGCGTGGAAAGCATGTTGGTTTACTTTTATGAGTGAAAAAAGTAAAGCCAAGAGCGCCAAATACGCCACAGTGCGCAATTCCCACATGAACTCATACTAAAACACACCGAAACCAAAGAAACACATAACATCCAACTCTTTTTGCAGCAGATTTGCAATTCTGCAAGTATCTACTACCCAAAAACAGTCACACACTTGCTCCAGATTGTGGTGCAACTAAATTTCGTACTTTTATTCATATTTTAACATTCAATACAGGTACACTAAACAGTTTGTGTTTTGTGTACACGTACACTTACTTTTAGCAACGTATAGTATATCAATATCTGTGTTACTTTTCACTGGGGACAGGTCTATATATAAGCAAAAAAAATCTGTCAAGTTCGCAAAACACTCAAAACTGTGAGATAACAGTTTACAGTAAGTAAAGCATTTAAAATATATGGATAGATATTTTTAGATAGGTATATATTAAGTATACATAGACGTGTACTGTAAATAATTGTTTATGTACATTTGTACACTTCATATCTTAGAGTGTTTAATGGTGTACGCCAATCAGTCAATCACCTCGCTTAACAAACTTGCTTGAATTTATTCTAATACAGTTGTATATGCCTTTGTGTGTGTTGTCTCTTTGTATCTAGAATATATTCGTCATAATATACCTAGGTTTGTATGTATCTTCATCTAATATTCTGTTGCATAATATTTATTGTACTAAGACCTATCGCAAATGTTATACTTGCACAAAGTCAGAGACTGTATCGGTATTCTAGATGCAAGCAGACACGACATTGCAAAAATGGTAAGTTTGCAAATTACAACGTGCTAAGCAGTCAGTGTTAAGCTGCCAAAAAGACGAAGACAGGGCACAGACCTATGAATTACGTTTCATTTTTCCTTGCCTCAACTCAACATTCAATCATATGTGCCTGTGTAGTGTAATGTTCTGTCTTCAAGTTGTACTTGGATTGAATGAGGTATTTATCTGAAGAAGAATTTTATTAAGTGTTTAAAGAAATTTTTACTTCATTGCAAACTGGAAATAGAATTTTGTAATTTCTTTAAGATCTAGAGAAGCTATCTTGTTATATATACATACATAATATTATAAGAACACGATACTGTGGTCTTGATCATGATGTAAGTC
The DNA here is from genome assembly GCA_034694085.1 of Pogonognathellus longicornis. NCBI lineage: Eukaryota > Metazoa > Arthropoda > Collembola > Entomobryomorpha > Tomoceridae > Pogonognathellus > Pogonognathellus longicornis. The sequence continues at coordinate 4,925 of JAQFYB010002027.1, read as the reverse complement.
ACACTACAAAGTAGTTAGTAGGTACCAGCCATGATATGTAAAGGCTTATTCGGCTATGTACAGTATGACGTCTGAAGAGTACCTATAATTTATGTACACAAGAACTCCAAGTTCTATAAAATTCTTAATTTGCCTCGGATTGTTGTGAAACAATGTTTGCTTTTCGTTAAAAGCTCTGCAAAATTAATTACTAAAAAATCTGTGGAATTTTTGGGAATTCATTTTTATGTAGGTTTAATTCATTGTTGTATTCGATTAAAATTTATTATAATTTTTACTTATTTAAACCTGCCGTAGTGTATTTAGTGTTTATTACTAGTATTCAAGTTCAAGCTATATACCTACGTTATGTTTAGCATAAAATGTATGTGTGATAAAGTTAATTATATTTAGCAAAGAGATTACGTTATTGCGTTATGTAAGTGATTAGTGATGCATTTAAAGTAAAGCAATACTTTAATTTTTTCTTTGCAGATCTAACTTTGCCACGTTGTTCTAAACTATGAACGGAATGGTCAAAATGAACGGAGATTCGGGTGACAGCCTTGTCGACGGGGTTTCGTGTCAGGAGATGTTCTGCAACAAAGATGGACTAACTTACAACGACTTTATCATTCTACCTGGTTACATCGACTTCGCTCCGCAGGAAGTTGAATTACATTCAAAAATTACCCGAAAAGTGACTCTGAACACTCCACTTGTTTCTTCCCCCATGGACACAGTCACAGAATCTGAAATGGCTATTGCAATGTCTCTTTGCGGCGGTATCGGAATCATCCATCACAACTGCACACCGGAATTCCAAGCATCCGAAGTTCTCAAAGTGAAAAAATATAAACACGGTTTTATTCGCGACCCGATTGTTCTCACACCGCAACACACAGTCAAAGATGTTTTCACAATCAAGAAACTTCACGGATTCTGTGGAACTCCAATTACAGACACAGGGAAATTGGGTGGGAAGCTTTTGGGAATCGTGACATCCCGTGATATCGATTTTCTTGAAGGAAGTCTTGATATTCCTCTTGACCAGGTTATGACAACAGAATTGGTCACAGCTGGTGCAGAAGTTAAACTCTCTGACGCAAATAACATCATGGAAAAATCCAAAAAAGGGAAATTACCGATCATTAATGAAAACAACGAATTGGTTGCTCTAATTGCCAGAACAGATTTAAAGAAAGCTCGCAGTTTTCCAAATGCTTCCAAAGATACCAACAAACAATTGTTAGTTGGAGCAGCTATTGGAACTCGAGAGGCTGATAGAGATCGTCTTGACGCTCTTGTAGCTGCCGGAGTTGATGTGGTCGTCCTTGACTCTTCTCAAGGAAACTCAGTCTACCAAATCTCTATGATCAAGTACATGAAAACCAGATATCCAGATTTGCAAATCATTGCTGGAAATGTTGTAACTACCAGTCAGGCCAAAAATCTCATTGATGCTGGGGCTGATGGACTTCGAGTTGGGATGGGAAGTGGGTCGATTTGCATCACTCAAGAAGTCATGGCTGTTGGGCGGGCACAAGCAACAGCTGTTTACAACGTGGCCAAATATGCGGCACAAAGAGGCATTCCTGTTATTGCAGATGGAGGAATTCAAAGTGTTGGTCACATTATCAAGGCTTTGTCTCTGGGTGCATCCACGGTCATGATGGGCAGCATGTTGGCTGGAACTACAGAGGCTCCTGGCGAATATTATTTCTCGGATGGTGTTCGTCTCAAGAAATATCGTGGCATGGGCAGTTTAGAAGCTATGGAGAGGAAAGATGCAGCTGGAAAAAATAAATCTGGTGGTAAGTTTCTTTCAGTGGCGTATTTAGGGATGCCTAAGGGGCTGAAGACCCCCCCCCCCATTTTTGGACCTCATACTAAATATAATTAGATTTCTCCCAAAATCCAAAAAAGAAGATTATTCTTGCCGTACAAATCTCCAAAACTTTTGCGCGATTTTGTTGCAATTTTCATTGATTTTGACTTAAATTTTCTCAAAAGGACAAAATTGTTAATTTTTTTTCGTGCTGCGCTCGAAAAATTGACGTATGTAACAAATGTTTTCTCAAGCCCCCCCCCCCCCATGGATACGCCTTTGGTTTCTTTTATTCCTCAAAAACCAAATGCAAACTTTGTTTTTATTTTATTTTAAATTAAATCGATTTGGAAAACAATTGTTGAAAATATATTTTATTTTTTCAGGTACCAGCGCTGCAATGAATCGCTACTTCCATTCTGAAAATGATCGCCTGATGGTGGCACAAGGTGTAAGTGGATCAATTGTGGACAAAGGGTCAGTTCTACGTTTCCTTCCGTATTTGGAAAGCGGTCTTCGTCATGGTTGTCAAGATATGGGAGTTCGAAGTCTGGTACAATTGCGGGAATGGACTTACGAAGATAAAATTCGGTTTGAACGCAGAACAACATCTGCTCAGTTGGAGGGTGGCGTTCACGGACTGTACTCTTATGAGAAAAGACTCTTTTGACCGGAGGCTTCTGAATATTCTCCTCCATCTTGCAAAGGTTAAAACGAACACCCGGATTCGAATGAACAATTTTATCGCAGACACCATGGAATTACATAACAAAACAATATGTAATGTATTGCATATTCTACAAAGTACCGAAATTTTCTTTTGAAGGATATTAACATCCATGACGCAAATTCAGACAATCTAATCAAAAGAATTTAAAATGAGTAACGAAAAGTTAGATCCTTTTCAAGTAAAATAGTTGTAGCAGAAAGTGTATTTTATTCGTTGTTACTACTTAGATTCAGCAATCAGAGATCAGTAAAATAAGAAAAATATATGTTAGTTGAATAGGTGTGTACTTAAATCCTTTTAAACTGTAAACCTGTACTAATATTGTGAGGCTTTAAGTGTTCTATGTGTACTTGAGTCATGTTTTACAAACATTTAAAACAATATTATCTATAGTATTATTTCTCTATGTGTATAAAATGATACATCACCAATATCAATGATGTTTTTTTAATTAATGCACTTTAAAATTGTTTCAATTGAAATAATATAATTTGACTAATGGTTAAATTAATTGTTATTGAAATTAAAGTACTTAATGTATAGGTACTGCCTTTACAGTTCAATTATTATAATTTTCGATTCAGTCTACTATACTACAGTAGACTATTATAATAATTTTTTTCACTTTTCCACTGTTATCTTGTTTGTATAATTGTCTTGTATCATTAATTACTTAACTCTGCAGTAAATGTAGGTAATTGATGTTAAAATTTTACTATATTATATAATGTTAAGTATTGTAGTTAATAAATTGTAAAATCGTTGTAATTATATTATAAAGGTATGTTATAAATTACATATTATACTACAGTCTACAAATTGTCATTAAATTACGTGTCTCAAGTAGTCGCACCGAGAGTTATTCAAAGTCAGCCACTACTGCGATAGAGGCGAGCTTCGTATCTGCCAAAATGTAAAATAAATTTACAATATATTATGTACAATAGTTCCCTACTAGACTTATATATAAATGTGCTTGTAAAGTGTAAGGAAAATATTGAAGAAAAAATATTTGTGTACTTACAACACTACAAATGGCACAAGTGCTAAATTTCCAACATTTCACATGTAGAGAAAATCTCAATTTTAACCAAATTATAATTCGTACTTTCTTAGTACGTAGATTTTTATTAAAGCTCTTCATTTGTCATGAATCAATGACTTTACATAATGGACATTCAATATTCATGTAATACAAGAGACAACATAATATTACAATACAATATATTATGATCAAATCATGACCCTCGAATGTGCTTTCGCTTATAAAAAATAATGAACAATTATTAGATACTTTGGTTATTGTGAGTCCATTTTGACCAATCAATGTACAATTTCGATGATTCCAAGTGAGACTAATAAAATGGACGTGTGATGCAAAGTAATTGTACCTGTACACGTGTAATCCATTTCATTTATATACTAACTATATAGTATTTACTGCATTCGGTGGAATATTTAAAGTTATGAATTAGTCGCATGATAAATATATACCTAGGTAAATATAACAGAGAATTTCTTTTACTCATAGGAAGGTATTTTATAAAACCCATTTTTCGGATCATTTAACTTATAAAAATAATACGTTCAAACGAGAATACCTAAAACTGATGATTTTGTAATACATGATCCTTCAATATTGTTGAACATACAATATCTAAATACTACAATAGACATGTACTAATTTGTGAATTATTACATCTGGGACATGGGACAATGAGATATGCATCCAATACAATCAAATTTTTTCTATGATATTGGTTCCAATCTCCAATTCAAAAGTTACATTTATTTATTTAAAATAGTTTATACTTACCAATTACTGAAAGCATTTGGAATATGTGAGTCTATGATAGCATAGTGGTGTAAAGGTGGTGCAGATAAGGAAAGATGGAGGTTCGATTCCTCCCTCGGTTGTTAGTAAAACAGGCGCCTGTTGAAATTGACGATATCGCAATATGAAGATGCAATGTGTATACTCTACGGAAACAGGCGCCTGTTAAAATTGACAATATCGCAGAAGATGCGATGTGTATACTCTACGGAAACAGGCGCCTGTTAAATTTGACAATATCGCAACATGACGATGCGATGTGTATACTCTAGGTTGACTAAAAATACTTTGAATTTATATTATATATATATTGTGAATATATATATAGTGATATTATATATATGACCGAGTAGCTTACATTTAGTGGAAGAGCGTTCCTCTGTAAAATAAAACCTTTACACTTTTTTTGCTAGTGATTTGATATAGAACTCCTTAATTTGAGGGAAAAATATGCAGCACAGGTTATACATAGAGAATAAATAAAACCTTTACACTTTTTTTGCTAGTGATTTGATATAGAACTCCTTAATTTGAGGGAAAAATATGCAGCACAG
>JAQFYB010002026.1:0-27545 GCA_034694085.1 Pogonognathellus longicornis | reverse complement strand
TTCACAGCTGCCGTTCATTGAGCTGTGTACTACATCAATTGCATTATTTAGGTAGCTATTGTAATTTAGTTTGACCTGACAATCAGTAGTGCATGTTGAAGAAGGGTTTTGAGAAGATGATCACAATGCAATCATCAGTCTTATTGAGATCCTATGCTATGATGAATGAATGAACGTGGAGGTACAAAAACATGTTTTTAATGTATCTGTATACGTCATCAATAATATTTATTGCATCTGCATAATATATTATAAAGCCTGAACAAGTGATATTATGTAGTAGGCAGCAGATAGAGTTAATTAATGTAGGAAGAAATGGAAATAATACATTAGTGTCATTCTATTTTAAGTAGGTAAGGTAATATTTATAATGTATTGACTAAATGCTCAAACAGGATTAGGGCATGAGCGCCAAACTAAGACTTTAAACTCGGATAAATTAATATAATATTCCATTCCATATTAAACTATTTAAACTGTCAACTGTTGCAAAACAGAGTAAGAAGTAGCGTCAGCAGTTGTGTTGTCAAAACTGATTTCAAAATTTTGCTAAATTTGGAATATTTATTTTTGTGATCTCAATTATCTTCCCAGATTTGATCCAAACTGTCGTTACAATTCTGGTCCCACTTGTCATGCATATAGACTAAATTGTACGATACAATAAGTATGACATACGTAGAGTCTAAACACTGAGATACAATATACAATAAGTAAAACATGCATAGAGTCTAAATACTTCGATACGAGGTTAAATAGCACGATACGAGGCTAAATAGTGCGATACAGTACGTAGAACATGCATGGAGGCAGGGCTGAGCAAGATACTTTGTTTCAAGATACAAGATACTCGTGACACTCAAGATACTTTATTATTTTAGATGTTAAGGCTCAGATAGAATTTCCGACATGGATTTGTCTGTCCGTCTTCTTAAAAGCCGAAGATACAAGATACTTTTTAACCTGTTTACTTCCGCAAGATACAAGATAGTTTCATCTTATGTCTTGATCTCAAGATACAAGATACTTTTCACACCTAGACCTAGGTTTTACACCGTCTAAAGGTCTTTTCAAAGCTAAAGCATCTTATAAATACTATTTTAGATATATTTCAATTTTAGATACAGTTATCGGTTATCATGCCTAGCACTTCTTACAGCCAGAGTTGAGCAAGATACTTTGCTTTAACATAGAAGATACAAGATACTTGTCTAATTCAAGAGACTTAACTATCTTAAATACTTCGTAAAGACCGAAGATACAAGATACATTTTCACCTATTTACTTTCGTAAGATACAAGTATCTTGCTCAGCCCTGCATGTTGGCTAAATATGCAACTCCGATATTGTGTTATTAGCGCACGCAGAAATAAAGACAAATACTCAGACCTTCCTGTCCACTGTGACCGTAGTAATGCATTACAAAGATTAAAGATACCCTCATTATATAGTGTATATCATACACCTACACCTTTATCCTGCTAGCAAACTTTTACTTTATGTCCACCAAAGACAAAAAGTTACATTTCTTGTGTGTGGTTTGTGCAATGCCCAGACCAGACCACTCTCTACATAATCCTATGCTATGTATATATATACATACATATATGTGTGCATATATACATTATCCGCATATAGCTTATGTATATCAGAGGAAGAATAGTATGAAATATAGTTAGTGTGATATTTATAGTAAATAGTGGGTTGGTTTGGTTTGGTTGATACAAGACGAGAAGACTAGGAGTGAGAGTGCTACGATAGAGTACAACTACAAGTGTACAAGAACACTGCTTTCGTTTTGGTGCTACTACTGCAGCTGCAGCTGTGTTTGTTTGTGTCTATGACTCTATGAGTGTAAAGTCAGTAAAGTCAGTAAAGTGTAATATGTACACTATGATATTATTTTATATGGATAGTTGAGAGTATTGTAGTTTATAGCTATAAGATGTAGACAAATTAAATATTCACAAGAAGTGATTCATATTAAACCGAGCCTCTTTATTCATTCAGAGATCACACCGATCAACAGCAGTTCACAAAAACTGTTCTCTGATGAACTCACAAAGTGCAAGACAAAATACACAAACAACAATACAACCACCTTACAAAAACACAAAAATCGACAATTGTAAATATAAATATGTCGAATATCACTGAGGTAGTGCCACATACAGTGAGTGATTGAGTATTGCAGTATAATACAATATATCACAACTCCACAGTTAAATAGAGTTGTTGTACAACTTTACCAATTACTTAATCAGGCTAATCAAATGCAAACACACATACAAAGATCTGCTGACTCATAATTTACAACCATAACTTACAATGTAGCAGTATTATAACTTATTCTTAGTTAGGTAGAACCACTTTTACACGTCCCAGTCACCACCAACCCTACTCAAATTAATATCAACTTCTGTATGTGGGATTTTTCCAAAAAGTGTATTAGGAATTATTTATTATTCTACGTTGAAGTGTTGAAGAAGTTCTAGCTTTTTGAAACAATTGTTATTTACTTTATTTTATTTTATGTCTGCGTATATCATATATTTGTTATATTGCCATAAAGTTTAGCTTTCAGTATTACGTCATACGTTGTGGTTGTGCTATACGATTTTGGAGATCAGCTATCGTTAATCATTTTGGATGATAAACTACATCAAAAACGCCAAAAAACACTCGTTCGTTCCCGTGTCCTAGTTGCATGATCAGATGAATCAGAGGATTGACTTACTTTGTACGCATTAATACACCATACACCACGTGGTATTAATTTTTTTTAAATCCTATATACAATTTGCAGAATGAAGAATCAACAAATTTTATAATTTATGCATTGATAGCATCTGCAGCACCAGTTGTCCATTTATCATTGGACACATGAGTTGTTACTAACTACAGATAAAGTGAGCAAAGTTAAGAATGGGAACACTTGATATCGTTATGCAAACAATGTTTAGCTTTCGCATGTTGTAATGAGTTTTAGAGATTAACAATAACCATTTAAATGTGTATCTTTGGTATATTTAAGTAGGTACCAATAAAATAATACATATTTTAAAAGCTTTAAACTATTCACATTTCGGATTGATTTTGTTAGAAAATATAAAATTAACTTTCTGTAGTCAGAAATTGACGAAAGTTTTGTTAGTACAGAAAAAATTGCTAATTGCTGTAAGTATTTGTTTATTGTGATACACAATTTAACAATATAACTATTACTGAAGCGTAATATCACTGACAGTATTTTCTATTGCGTGCAATTTGAAATTATTGCGGATGCTCAATCGTCAATCAATTGGTACAAAGGGGAAAAATTGCTTTGACTTGCTAACATGCAAAGCAGCTGGGATTGGGGGAGGAGAATGGCGTTTGGTGATTGTTAATGACACAGTGATAAGTAATTAATGTGACTGAATATCAAAGCTAGTATTTATAACATAATTTGTTTTGTTTGTTTCAGGCTAGAACAGCAGCTATTCACTGTGGTTGAAACATTATTACTAATTGCTGTACTCAAGAATAAGGACTTGTTTAATTTTCGTCTCCTATGTTAAAGATGTCCAGTTCTAAAGCTACTGCTTCGAAAATTTGCAAGCTGCAGGTACAGAAAACATTGCTTGAAAATATTTATATTTTATTTGAAAATACAATTCCATTTTGTTCATTTTGAATAGTTAAAAACGATAATTAGATTTAAATTAAAGTTGAATTATAGTGAAATAATTTCTTTAGACAAAATTTCTATGATGTGTTAGGCCACTGGCGTAGCCAGGGGAAGCAACCCCCTCCCCTCGACATCTGAAAAAATAGGTTACTTTACCAAAAAGTACCAAAAATAGCGAAATTTTTCGCGTGTATTTTATGTTCATTTTCTTCAATTTGTTAACGATTTTCGCGCGCTTCAAACGAAAATGAGTACATCTATAACTCATTTTTCGAGTTTACCACCCCCCCCCCCCCCGGAAACCAAGTCCTGGCTACGTCTCTGTGTTAGGCCATTGGAATAATGTACTACATAGTATTAAATAATATTATAGTCCTTATCATGTGGAGTGAAAGAATGATCAATAACACAATTGAATTGAAAAGTACTAACCTAAAATCTACTTCATTTCAATGAACAAACATCATAATGATTGACATTATAATCATTATTTTTATGTTGTACATTGTACTCAAATATACAAACTTCAATTCAAACACGCGTCAATGTTTTTCCTTAATTGCATTGCCTACTTATGAATAGAATTTGTTTTAGAAATTGCCATTTGTCAATTACAACTCAAAATACAACTAATTGTTTGATAAGTCTATAAATGCTTGAACTATCCTCATTGCCATATTTTATAGCACATTTTTGCTACTTTTAATTTTTGTTCTACAGAATTACTCTTCTGGAATATTTGAAGTTAGTTACTGTTTAATTCAACTTTAATTCTACTTAATAAAATAAGGATTAGAGATGCATAATATATCATAAACCTAGGTTAAAGTTAAAGCACAACAAAAACTTAGGAAAAAGTTGCTATCTTGTTCAGACTCCAGACATGGAATTAGTTGAAGGTTTTGTGTTAATGAATCGTGTCTGCTTCTGCTTGGTACTGTATTTGGCCTTTCAACAAAATTTATTTCTTCCTGATATTCCTGATTCTTGTCATTATTTCCATTCTTATTAAAACGTATTTCTTTTCTCATTTCCTTCAAAACATCATACATAGTTTAAAAATATACCACTACGGTTACAGGAGATGACTCGGGTAGAAAAAGCCTGTTTCTGCGTCATTGTTAGCTTGCAATCGATAGACTATTATTTGTATCACTGTATTTTATGTGATGCAACTATTATTATAAGAAAAACAGACACTTTTTATTATTCCGCTCGTTTGTATTGCATTTTTAGTAATGACTACAACAACTTCACATTACTTCACCGTTATCCACAATAAACAGATAGAGATATAACATATTCTGTGCATTTGATGTATATTTGTATGAAAATTGATTTCAAGCTATATACCAATCCCGGTTTCAAAAGGATTTTTATCATCTACGCAACCTTAGCATAAGAAAAGAATATTAACTAGAAGCTAACACATAGGTAATTACGACGAGATTTAGTCTCAAATCCATGTGTTCCTCTAAATATGCTTTACCGGTACTTATCTACAAAAATAATATAAAATTAGCCGGTAACCAATGCAAGTGCTTGTGAAAAATGTAGGAAGCATATTGTGTATTATATAATGTAATAATAATATAAATATGTTACCTTGCATATAATGTATGTTTTAAAGTGTGTGTGACTGTGACTGGTTGTGAGATTATGAGTTGTGACTAACTGGCCGAGTACAATAATAATATAGTGCAGTGTGTGTATTAATTGGGGATTTTGGTGCAGTGTAGATATTTTTTGTTTCTTTTTCAGATTTAATAGGAGTTGCATTGCATGCGAACCGTGTCCGCTGTGGCTGTGTGACTACTATAGATACTACTGCTACTACTTGTTCCTCTATAGCGGTGAACCGTTTGGCTTGACTTGCTCTAAAATCTTTTTAAACTTTTACAAGAATGGAGCACAGTAAAGAGTCTGAGGCGATTTACGTCGCCCATGAAGATTCTCACATCGTCATGTCTGAGAAGGTACGTAGTAGTGTTTTTAGAATTTAGCATTCTTCCTGTTTTACACAAAGCCGCCTCCTTCTGCCTCTCCACAATACACAAAGAGACTGAAACATCTTCAGACTACTCGGTGCTACGTTTATCATTGTATTATATCACCCTTATCCACATCATCATCATCGCCATGCCATAATATACAACTAGTACCAGCACTAGCTGTACCATTGCAATTATAATGATGTTACTGTTACGACTATAGTTGTAGATGTGTAGTATGTTAGTGTGTAGGTCATTCGATATTACTCTGCAACCATGTAACAATATTGACGATCATTAGGGCTTCTTTCTAGATACTGCTATTAATAATAAAATCATAACTGAAGATATAATACAAGCATAATTTTAATGCACCAAACTCCTTCTGACCTAAACATTTGCACAGTTTTTCACAGCGATGTAACAACTAAAACTGCAGAACATACGCCAGCCATGATTTATTCTTCTTTCAAAAAACTCTCAGATACTAAATTAAATTAAAATTTCACTTGTTATAAACTACCAACATATTTTCAATTGAAGTTCAAAGTGTTTGTGTTTTGTGCACTCGCTCCAATAAATCTCAATCAAAGAGACATTAATGTTTCCTGAAAATTTACTCTGTCAGTGGGGGATTTGTTTGGTGCAAAAGTTTGCTACATTGGTAGATGTACATATAATGGCTTCACACTGTCTCTGTTTGAGATTGAGTTGACTTACAATTAGTTTATAACGCTTTTTGATTTGTGTTTTTTATTAATTAGTTTTGTTTTGTATTGAATGGATTTATTATTAATTACCTTGTTAGGATCGATGACTTATGATTGGAGAACAAAAGTTTAAATATGTCAGCAGCTGTTAGTTAATTGCGTATTAGAGAATATACATTTGTTAACTGTCGTAATAGTTAGAGGAGTATAAAGTGAATGAGTTGTGACTCATCGTGATTCGGTTGTATGTGTGTGTGTGAAATAGCATTTATAATAAAATGCTTATACTTCATATAAAGGTACAGGCTCTAGCCGGGAGCATTTACCAGGAGTTCGAGCGAATGATAAACAAATATGATGAGGAAGTGGTGAAGGATTTAATGCCCCTGGTAGTCAACGTTTTGGAATGTTTGGATCTCAGCTATACGGAAAACCAAGAACATGAAGTGGAAGTCGAACTTCTCCGAGAAGACAATGAACAACTCGTTACTCAATATGAAAGAGAAAAACAACTTCGCAAAACTTCTGAGCAGGTGTGCTTTTAATTTGTTTACTCTCAGTTAAAATTTAAGTTGTTATTGTAGTAATAAGGCACCAAGGTTGTTTTTGCAACATTTATTTCATTACACGACTGTGGTGGATGTCTATTTGCTATTGCATGGTTACAGTTAACATTTTTACTAGGATATTATATTCACTTAACGATTTTCAAAAACCTGGCTTGCTTTTTTCTAGAAATTCATGGAGATTGAAGATCAGTCTGAAGAAGAAATAAAAGAACTCTCAAGTAAAATTGAAAGTTTAGAAGCCATATTGAGAATGCTGGAACTTAAATCTAAAAATGCAGCTGATCATGGTACAGTGACTACAATCGTCTTCTATTCAGCTTACTATTGTCAACGTAAATTGATTGTTCAGTAATTGAGTTTTGAATATGCAATTTAGTATCACGATTAGAAGATAAGGAAACGGAAAGTAAACGAGAATATGCCAAATTGCACGAGCGCTATACTGAATTGTTTAAGACACATATGGACTACATGGAAAGAACGAAAATCTTAATGGGGACGGACAGATTGGAGAATTTTGGGATGCCGCCCATGAAGAAATTAAATAGCATTATGACTCGTTCTGCTGGTCCTGTTTCTTTTGGGTTTGAGTCATTAGCGAATAATTCTTCAATGCTCAAGTCACTCGCTAGTCCCAGTCCTGGAGATGGTGCTCCTACCATGTCCATCATGTCACCTGTCAATACTAATGCTCTTCAAGAAGAGCTCACAATGGACGATGTAGCCGATAGTAGTATTTCCAGTCAAGAACAACAAAATGTTCAAAATGGAGCCGCAAAAACTAATAAATCTTACGGTGAGTTTTCCACTTTGTTTTCTTTATGATTACTTTTCTTTGTACTTCATTCTATGTTATTTTCATTTTGTTTTAATTTGCTTCTTTGTGCCTTTTTGTAGCTTCAGCTGCCAATCAAACTCAAAATCAAAATCAACAAGGAAAAAGTCATACCAGGAAGTAAGGTTTCATGTCAAATGCATGTTTTCAATTACGTTGTGCACTTTCTTACTAACACGGGTTTGATTATTGATTTTCATAGGGAAGAAAGAACAGGAAATACTCTGTATCAAGAGTTCAGCTTCCAAGATGCAGAATTGGCAGAAGAACCGCCTGAAATCACAGGTAGGCAAAATTTATTTGTATTTTCAAATACACAAAAGTATACTAATACTAAATATCAACTACACACAATACGTCAAGGTCACAATTATTGCATGTTATTATATCATTTTCAACATAAAAATGAAATAAAATCTAGTTGTTTGAAGAAAAGGAATGATGTATTATGTTCATTAACGTTTTATGATCAATTGTGTTTATATACTCTCTTTTGGTTAAGATAAAAATGCAGTGACATTTAATGTAAATATTTTATTCAAGTTTACATTTTTGTATTTTCAGGCAGTTGGGTGCATCCTGGAGAATATGCGTCTTCAGGTACGTCAATGTTGAATAATTTTTTTAGTGAAATGAAATACATCATCCATTCTCATGTAAAAGTAGAGGTGCACTGTTTATTATGTTTTATGATCCATCAATAATAAACCACACACAAATAATAATTGTATTTGTATTCTTGAAAAACTATAACTTGTACTTCTCTGTCTGATCAATCTGTTTTTGCTTAAGATGATAACTATAGAAACTTTGCGAAGCGTATAAAGTCTTATTTGCGAAAATTACATTTACACGTCCTGTATCTTTTTGCACATTGCCCATGACCAGTGTTGTGTGGTACTGTACTAGAACACAATTATATATGAACAACTAGATATTTCATTTGATGAATATAAAAAAAAATCAACAACCAATAAATCCGACATTGTTTTTGTAATATCAAAACGTACTCCGCAAAATATTGCAAGCCAAAGCATGGTTTAGTTTTTCGTTAACTTTCCTCTCGTTTATTTACTCTACGAATGATAATTAAGTATCTAAGCAATGTCTAGTAACGAGGACTGTGGCCGTTGACCGCTAATTGTTGTTTTTGTTGTTTGAATTTGCAAATATTACGCACATAATTAAAACTGAAAGCTAAACTCACTCTGTGTGTGTGCTATTTATGCTGCTGATAATATGCTAAATTTTATTTGAATATAATTATTATGATTTTTGGTTGTTTTGTCTGTGTCTCACTGTCAGCAGAGCCACGTGTTGTTATCCAAATAACACTTTAATTCAGTAATGGGGGAGTTGAACGAGTACTTGGAAATCAATACTATAACTGCTCTTACTATTAATTACAATTAATGATAGCAAATTAAAATCGCTCGCAGATTCATTCTCGTAATTTAATATCCAACTAATTCACCAAGAAAATAACTATATTCAGTTTTGAAAATGAAATAAATCATTTGTGAAAGACTTTTAAATAGTATTTAAATAACCAAGCAGATTAGAGAATACCTCAAGTTTCTTTAGTCGTCTCGTGTTTTTAGTGAAATGAATTTTTTCTGTGGTGTGTGTGTAGATGTTAGCAGTGAAAATAGTTGTGACTCCCCTACTACGCACTCGTCTGTGAATGGTACATTATTTTTCTTGCACCCTTTTCTATTTATCTATTTTTCTATTGTCTTCTGTAATACTTATTATTATTATTGTTATTATTATTCAATAGTAGTTTTTAATATGTATACTCATTCTTAATAGTCTCTCGATATAATTCAATTATATTTTCTTCTTTCGTTTAGTCTTCATTCTTATTTATTTATATTTTGTTGCTGTTGCCACATATTCTTAAATGTCTTCATTTGATTTCTCGCTAATTGGTACTATATGACGCTACTAATAAGGAGATGTGTTGAAATGCAAAATAATAACGTCCATAAAAATATACTTTTTACTGATTCGTGAACAATGTAACACTTTTAGTGGAAATTGTATTTTTACACGCTAGCACCTAAAGCCTAAAGACACTGTTCTTTTATTCGTGCTTCTTAAAAACCTAAGAATATGAAACAAACTAAATGTTTTGTTATGTTAGGCATTTTGTTTTTCACTCTGCAAAATTTTTTAGAACAAACAACTTACTAAAGTTTACCAAAAGTCATTTACGAATCAGAGTTTAAAGAAAGTGGTAATTGAAATCATTTTGTTTTTCTGTCTTATGTTGTTGCTACTGTTTTGTAAAGGTAATTTTTTGTATCTTTTTCCATGTTCTGCACACAAACTTGTGAAGTATTACGTTTGATCAATGGATTTAGGTACTTACATGTAGGAGATACATTTCCACTTGAATAATTTAGCTTCCACATTCAGAATCAATTTTTTGTTGAAAGAAGCGTTTACAAGACACACTCTTTTTACAGTTTTGTTAAATTTACAGTACTGTGGTACTAATTAAAATAAAGTTGAAAACGACTGTAGGTATATATAGAAAGGTGACAAGTCATGTGCAACATTAAATAAGCAGCTTACAACGCGCTAAATAATAAAAATAGCCAAACAAAACCTTAATAATAATAAGTAACCTCAACATAACATTTTAGTAATATTACTAATTCACTAATTCGCAAAATGTCGATTGATCATTAAAATCCAAATAAATCAAGAACGAAGAAATACGCATGATGAGGATTTCAATATTGTTTAAAAATCAGATGTACTACAGTACGACATGTCTTATCATTTTTTGTTTTCATTTTTTTAAATCATGTTCCTGAATCAACAATAAGTATAAATAACCGGTCCCTCAAAGTGCGATATTAAGGGTCAATCTTCAGTCGATTTTTTTATGTTCAATCGATTTATTTGTATTCCTATTTTTTTCGGGTCACAAAGATTTACCGAATAAAAATACTACTAAATCTAATGTATACCTAGCTTAAAATAATCTGTAGGATGAATTAATGCCAGATTAATGTATTAAAATAATAATACATTTCGCAATTAATTTTCTTTATTTCCGGT
Source organism: Pogonognathellus longicornis (assembly GCA_034694085.1). NCBI lineage: Eukaryota > Metazoa > Arthropoda > Collembola > Entomobryomorpha > Tomoceridae > Pogonognathellus > Pogonognathellus longicornis. Next base: position 16,698 of record JAQFYB010002026.1, on the reverse strand, counting down.
CACTCATTTACCTTGCTCACGTAATTTATGGATTGTCGTTGTACAGTCAACGATAACTTTTTCGGTAAGAATACATCACTGATTAATATGAAAACCTAATTACTTCTAAACCATCTAAAATGTCTTTTCAAACAACATGCCAAAAATATTACTTTGTCTTTCCTCTCTCTTACTCTATCTTTTCTTTAATTGCTTTTATATTCTAGTCTGCTACAATAATACCTAGCAGACAAAACACGTAACTGGCTTATTAACTCCTAATGTTGCATCATATTTTATAATGTATTTACTTAATATAGCTACGCTACGTTTTTCACACGTAGGTAGCCATTGTATTTTGTATACACTTTGTCACTTTTTGCAAATTCTTGAGCGCCAACGTAACTTTTTTAACATTTTAAATAAATGCATTCCTTCATTCTTATTTCCAGTATTTTGGAAACTTTGTCTGTCATGTTATAAATACGAAATTACTTTTACTTGTAGAAGTAATTCCATCGTTTCTTATTTCAAGTAATGATTTTGTAAACTTTGAGGTATTTTGATTGCACATCTGTCTATTACAATGACATATATGTAGTACATGTTCTTTTATATCAAATTCCGTGTTTTAATTTATTTGTATGTGTTCTCCTTGGAATGCATGGGCCTGTTATTCTAAATAACGATATATTGCCACTGATTTTATGCAGGAATGGGAAAGGAGGTTGAAAATTTAATCATGGAAAACAACGAACTGTTGGCAACCAAAAATGCGCTGAATATTGTCAAAGATGACTTAATCGCCAAAGTTGATGAGTTAACAAGGTAAATCAAATATTTTTATACTCAATTATATGAGAATTGCAATAATATGAGAATCAATCAAACTTTTTACTATAAAATTCCTTTGTAACACACAGTGAGCAAGAAATTCTTCGAGAAGAAATCGCTTCTTTGCAAGCCGTTAAAAATCGTTTGAAATTACGTATTCAAGAATTAGAAGACGAAGTTAAGAAAACCAAGGAAGAGCTGGAAAAGAAGACTAATAATAAATCGGATGACGAAGAAGATGTACCACTGGCGCAAAGAAAGCGATTCACACGAGTGGAAATGGCTAGGGTGTTAATGGAAAGAAATCAGTACAAAGAGCGTTTCATGGAGCTTCAAGATGCAGTCAGATGGACAGAAATGCTCCGTGCAGCTAAACAAGATCCTTCGCTCGAGAAGAGAAATAATCGAGGCATTTTAAACTTGTGAGAATTTATCTTACAACACATTTCTTCCTCAAACTCAATCAACTAAAACTCGAATTCAATTTAATGTATTTAAAAACTAACAATTTTTGTGTGTGTGTATTTTAGTTTTAGTAATTTATTCAGTAAGAGCACTCCGCCCCCAGCGGGGCTGACAACGGATCGTTTAGTTTCCGGTGGAGGGATCGTTCCTCATGGCTCCCCCACTAAACTTCCTGCTGGACCTGTGGCTACTACTCAGGGTCTGGAATCGATGAGAACCAGCAGAGCTGACATGTACCTACATTAAAAATATTCTTCTGTTTAATTCTCTTTCATTTTAATGTACTTTGACTAATTGTAGTAATAGTTTTTGAAGTTCCACCTACAATAATATTAACTGCGTGGTGGAAGTAAAATGAATGGGGAAAATATATGAAACTGTTGTAGATTTAGTAAATAGCTAGTTGACTCAGTTGGTTCATACATCTGTATGTTTTCCTGTGTCTAAGGTCAGCGGAGAAATTGCAATTGAGGCGCTTGGGAGACCCACAACAACGAAGAGATCAAACAACGTATAAACAAATTAAGGCGCATGTTCGTAAAGACGACGGTCGCATGCAGGTCGGTCATTTGAATACATAAAATGGAGAAGGAGAACCTTGAAAAATATTCTAAATATAGAAATGATAGAATTATTATAAATATATATGAATATTTGTTCAGGCATACGGCTGGAGTTTGCCTGCGAAGTCTACTTCTGGGCCTCAACCAGGAGCAAAAGACGGGTCAAAATCAAGTGGGGCAGTGGCTGTTCCTCCCCCTTCAGCAGCTGCCCACGGAAAGCATTTGCCTGTTCCTGTTCCCATTTATTGCCGGCCATTCATGGAACAAACTCCGGGCATGAAGGTACGCATTGCATTTAAATGTTGACTCCCTCACAGTGAAAGATTAAAATTACAATCAGCTGTTCATTCAACACGGTTGACCCTCGACATATTTTGTAGTATTTGAAGTAAATAGTGAGGATAGACTTAACGTCTGTGTTTCTGACAATTCTTTTAGATATTCTGTTCATCAGGAGTGGATTTAACTGGAGGTCGCTCCAAACAACGCGAGTCATGTAGAAACTACACTTCTCCTCATGTGTGGATTTGTACCGCTACGCATTCAGCCAGTCGGGTGACAATAATTGACGCAAATCGACCAGCAGATATGCTCCTCACGTTTGACGTTTGCTCATCCCACCTCCTGTGTATTGCTTGTGTTCCAGGTAAATTTTATACTCCCCAAATTGAATTCAGTTTATTTTATTTTATTTTAAATTTTAAACCTCCTTCTAGAAATATTGATTAAATATTGCAATAATGTTTTGACGTTTCAACAATATAAGAATTTTGACATTAGTTTTGATTGCCAATTGGAGACTTCTTTTGACAATTAAACACTAGACTTTAAAATGATATATTTTGGGAAATTTTGACTCAAGGGGTTAGGGCTGCAACCCATAACATACGATATTTCCATCCTTGTTTTATATTAGATACAACATTATGAGTGTACCCTGTTTCCATCCTCATCAGAAATTGAATAGATTTTTTTGCTTTTTTGTTTGTGTGCATTGAAGTTGAAGGATTTGGCATTGGCGAAAAATGTATTGAAGTAATGAATATTTTGAATGATTTTTCAGGAGCCAAAGAGGATGATTTGAAGGGTGACGATGGAGTATCATTGACAGCGTGTGAAGCAAAGGAGAACGATGGAGGTGATAAATTTGGACAATTGAGTTTCACAGTGAGCCCTAGCGAAGGGAGCGTGGAAAAAGCGAAGGAAGAGTCAATCATTTCATCACGACGTAGTAGTAGTGGGAGTAGCACGAGTAGTAGAAAGACTGATTTTCCCAAGACTGAGACGAGTGAGGCGAACAACAGCACACGCCTAGAGGAAGAACGAAGTGAGGGGGACGGGGAGAGCAGCAGCGAGAAAGACACTGTAACAACAACTTCAGCAGCAGCCCCAACAAACACAGGAACATCGAAAGAAGACAAAGACTCGACTTATTCCAGTCTTCAAAACAGTCTTGAGCAACCCTCGACTGCATCTCCATCTTCCACCTGTTCCTCCAGTACACAGAATGCAGCAACGACTGTTGCTCGAGTCGTGGAAACTAAAATGTCAAGCGTTCTCCCCACAATGTGGCTTGGTGCTCAGACAGGTTACGTTTACGTTCATTCGGCTGTAGCCCAATGGGACAGATGTCTCCACAAAGTACGACTCCCCGATTCAGTTTTATCCATTGCGTAAGCAAAGTCTACCTTAATCTTTTTTGTTTATATTCATTTTCCATTTATTGGCTATGCAATTTGAAAACTAGAAAAAGCTAAATAAAATCGAGGAAATAATTTATTGTTTGAATTTGGTTTTGTAGACATTTGCGAGGACGCACATTTGTGTCCATGGCGAATGGAACCGTGGCCATTTTCCGGAGGGGTGTGGATGGACAATGGGACTTGTCCGGGTATTATTTACTAGACTTGTGTCAACAACCACATCATTCTATTCGCTGCCTTTCCGTAGTTCATCAAGACGTTTGGTGTGGATTTAGAAATAAAATTCATGTCCTCGACGTGTCAACTCTACTAGTCAAAGTAATCCTTCAATTTATGATTCAGTCGCTATTTAACTCGAGTAATAGTCGATTTTTATTTGTGTGTTGTTGTTGTTGTGAGGTTTGTTATGTTGTTTTAAACTTGCTCGTCAGTTTCTTTTGAGTTTTTCTCATTTTGAAAATGGAATCAGATAAAAACATATAATAATATTTTAAGAACGATGGTGATTTTGAAATGAGAAATTGCAACTTTTGTTTTGTGAATATGTAGACAACATTTGAAGCTCATCCTCGTAAGGAAAGTCAAGTGAGACAAATGGCGTGGTGTGGTGACGGAGTTTGGGTTTCGATCCGCCTGGACTCAACGTTACGATTGTATCACGCAGAAACTCACGAGCATCTTCAAGATGTTGATATTGAGCCATACGTTTCTAAGATGTTGGGCACGGGAAAACTTGGATTTTCTTATGCTCGTATTACAGCTCTGCTTGTAGCTTGTCATCGACTGTGGATCGGAACCGGAAACGGAGTCATTATTTCAGTTCCTTTGTCAGAGTCGATGACATTTTCAAATCCGGTCAGTATGGGGAGCAAAGGTCCGGGGTGTATTGTTCGTGTGGGAGGAGGTGAAGATGAACCTGGGAAAGAAATTCCATATTGTTCCATGTCTCAAGCTCAGTTGTCGTTTCATGGACACAGAGACGCTGTCAAATTCTTCGTTGCTGTTCCAGGTTCGCCTTTTCACGAAAATTATGGTACTTTTGCGTTCTGTACTCTCCTACTTACTCAAACTTACTTTGCACGCATAACTACTTACCCTTCTATGCACTCTTTCTTCAAATTCAAATATTTTTCTATTAACAAACTAATTAATGCAACATTCATAATGTTTGTTCAACATATGCTGATCAAATCTAAAATGAATGTTTAGAAATTTAAACTTTCTTTTCCTAACAAAAATCATTGCATGAATTTGATTTCCTCAAATCAGACAAAATGTTAATTTTGAATTATTTATGTAGGATCGTCGAGTGCAATTAATTTAGCAGGTGATCCGGAAAAAGAAGATGCTAGTGCTGTGCAGAAATCAAATTCTATGTTGGTGATATCGGGTGGAGAGGGATATATTGATTTCAGAGTCGGTAAGTAACATTTATTCGCATTTTACCTGACTTTAATTTTATTTCGCTTTATGGGAAGCAATTCAAAAGTTTTCAAATAGATTAATTTGCCAACGAATGTATTCTCCTGTTGTTATTTTCCAAAGAAAATGATTATAATAATGAATTGAACGTTTGAATTTTTCTCAATTCAATTTTCTCATTCAATTGGAGTGTGTGAAGGAAAATAATATGTAATGCTATTGAATGTAAAACATGGGTAGGATTGAGCTTCAACAAAGATTTGTAATAGTAGGTCATGAGTTACGAAGGGAAGTAGGAAGACTTTATTGTACATTTTTGACTCAAGCTTGCAAATCATTTTTGTCAAGTGTCATGTTTTTTAATGTGCTGCAAATGATTGTTTATCGTTTTATCTTTTAAATGACTTGACTGTCGTGACTGTCGTATTTTTAATGGTGGTTGATTGTTGTTGTTGTTGTCATTGTTGCTAGTGAGGTGGGAGTGCAAATTATTGCTATATACACATAGTATTTTTAATTTTACTTGTGGGGTCATTGAAAAGCTTTGAAACACCTATAGCAAATAAATAGCAGAAAATAAGTGATCATTTTAAGCCGGAGACACAGTTATTCATGTTTACGATTACATTCCATGAAAAAGCGCTTGAATATAAGTTTGAGAATATAGTAATAGTATTTGTGAAAGTTCAAGTTAGATTTACACTACAAATCGTACAAATGTCAGGTAACAAAAATATGACGAGTTTTATAATTTATATGTATGTGCAAAAAAGTCAATGTTTTATTACAAAAGACATGCTTAGGTAACTTATTTTAAAAATAGAAAATATTTGCAAATATTGCAATATAGAAAATATTCTTAATCAAAAATTGATGGCATTTTTTGTTGAGAAAAAAATTATTAGCAACTAATATAAAAGTCATTGATTAATACACAAATCATACATCCCATTGAGGATGATACAGGAAATACGCTAATGAAAGATTCCTCTATAATTATGTGGGCCATTGTAAAAAGGGAGGTTTTGCTAATTTATGTTCTTTGTCGTTTCTGCTAATTTTAATTTGACAATACATGATGCACTATCCTGTGATCTGAGCACACGTTTATGACTTGTGAATGAAAGTGTAGCAGCATTCACATGTACATGATAATGATATTATTGTTGAGTATGTGTTGGGTATGAAATGTGATTGAAAATTTTGGTTATTGATACTTGGCTATTTAATTTTTGGATTAGATAGAATTGTATGGACGTCTGTATAGTTTAGATTTTGAATTTGGTTGTTTGTACATTTTGTATTTGATCGTGTATTCTGTAATGTGACGGACAGTTGACGAAGCAGATGGAGACACGGCCAGCCACCTTATAGTCTGGAAACTGCCCCAGTCGTTTGACTCACAAAATTCTCTCCTGGAATCCATCGTTTTGCCTTCATCTCCTTCACAATCCCCGCCCCCTTCTCAGTCTCCTTCTCTTCCACAACAACAAACTCCTCCCCCTCTTGAGTCACACAATAACAGTCTTAATAACATTCATCACAATAATAATAACAACAATAATGATAGTAGTGACAACAAATCACCCAGTCATTCTCTGAACGCCACATCTTCATCCCCTGCCCCAACTGATGTACATGTACCCCTTGTGGACACACAAGCTTCCCCCGCATCCGAATCTAATTCAAACCCTTCCTCTCTCTTTCCCGACGAGAATAAAGTTTCTTTAACAACAACAGCAGACGAAATTGAAAATTCTGAAGAGCAGAAAGAGTTTTGTATTTCTCCTCCCCTTCCCCACGTCGTCCCTTTGACCTCCACTGATCCTCCTCCTTCTGAAAGTAGGTCAGAGCCTTCCGCAGTTACTGTTGTAAGTAATGAGCAGTCAGATGTAGAAATTGTGTAGCGCAAGACTCTTGTTATAATTAGTTATTGTCAATTTTGTCAGATTTTCTCTTCGATCGTTTAACTTATTTCGCAACTCGTTTTGTTTTCATGATTATCCTGGAAAATTCAATGCCTGGAAATGTTCAATTTCTTTGATGTTTCGACGATAACATTTTACAATTTGATTCATATTGGAGCTTATACCAGTTCGAAAGAAACAGTGCTAGTATACTAGGTCACAAAAGTAAACAGTAGATATGACTTAATATTATTATTATCATTTGTTGCCAACACACGGAATACATCCGTAGTAGCTGTAGTCTTATTATTATTACTATTGTTAAAATACAATGTTTAGTATTATAATGCAATTGATAATGTAATGTTAGTCAGATAGTAGTTACTAATCAAAGTAATGTCTCAAATTATGAACTAATATTATAGCAGATGAGTAAACCACTAGCGTATATTTATTCGTAGTATTATAGTTGCAACCGTTTACAGTCTACAACGGGTTGAACAATAAAAATAAGAAAGATGTTACTTTTATTGCTAGTAATCATTAACTTCAAGCTGACTTAAAAATTTAAAATAATATAACTATAACAAGGTGTGTCTGCAATAAAGTCCTTCTGGTAACCAACAGTGCATACGCCATGGACATCCATACAAACCATACAGTAGTGTTTTTCTATCGTTCTTTTCATCCGTGAGAGTTTTCTTGTATGTTTCCATTTTTTCATTTTTGTTAGAATTCTTGCTCGATTTCCGTTTTTAATTATTTTTTCATAATTATTTTTTAAAGTATTGATTGTTTATTTATTGTTAGAGATATTAATTTGTATTTTTGTCACCGGCTTTTATGATCACAATATTTCAATGAAAAATTAAAGTTGAAGTACCTAGTTTTGGGTTTCTGTTTTTGTGCCAAGGTGTTTGTACGTGGAAATCAAGGATCTTTATGGTTCATGTACCTTTACCAAATGTATTTACCAGAAAGTCACCATAAATACCTCTACAAGACTTTTAAAAATTTGCAGCTTTGTTACTTTATTGAACTAATAATTATTAAGTGATACTCGACTGTATTCGTAATATTTATTTAGAGCAGAACACTCGTGTGTGTGTGTGCTGAAAAGACAATGATAATGCTACTTACATTTACTAAGTTAATGACTCACACAGTGATTATGAATAGTAATAAATATATCTGTTAAGAAATGATTCGCTAGGGTACTTAGAGTCGCTTAGGAAATAGAATGTCGTGTAATATTATTTTGTCCTTCGTCCTTGTGTATTGTTCCTTGAAAGAGAAACGCCTTCGTATTTTTGTGTATTTCAATGTACCCCCGCTCCGCATTTTCCTTAAACTTGAACCCTTCTCTGATTCGACCTTCTAAAATCCAGTTGAGAACAGACAAATTGCGAAAAGAAATGCGAAACTTGTTCACAGTGAATGTGCGACTTGTTCATTTGACAAAAAGCCAAAGACAGCGTACCTGCATTCATATCTCTCTATTTTAAATGTAAGTGAGCCTTGCATTGTTTTGTTTCCACCATTTTTGTCTTTTATGTATTTCATTTCTCCAGAACTAGCTTATCACACTTTTAACATTTGTTTTCCTTATTATTATTATTTGGAAATGCACACCAATTCTTCTTACCTTGTCACTCTGTATGTAATTTGTGTTTTGTTGTATTCATTATTATTATGTCGGCAGTTAATTTTATTTTAATTATGATTGTTAATTCTAAATGCAATGTCACTAGCACTACTAGCACAAATTAATCATTTGATAATTGGCTATAAAACAAATAAAACGTACAGCTATTACCCGCTTAAATATTTTCTTGGCAAATTATTGTTTCTTTATTAGAGGCGAAATATGGTTGTTTGCGTTTACTTAGTGTAGGTAGTCTTACTCGTAATTTATGACTGTAATTGGACAAGTTCATTGCATTATTAGAAAGTTCATTTCAATAACTAGAGTGCATTGTTTTTTAAATATTTTCAAATATCCAATTCAATATGGGTGTTACTAATATTTATTTCGTTTATGAAGGAACTGTGGCTATAAGTTATTTTTTATGTTGATATTGTGTATTTCATATGTTTTCGATGAAGTTTTTCGAACGATTTTTAAATTTTGCATTGAATTTTGATTTGAAAGCAGATAATTTATACTTAATCTATGGTGTGGTCTGCCTAAAGTGCTTAATGACTGAACACACTCAATGCTACTAAAATATCACACGCTACTAATCGACTTATACCACATTGTGCATGAATATTGAATTTATCTTATGCAATAAAATTGTTTCTATATTACCTGTATTATGGTACAATTATTGTGCCCATTTTTTCTGTTTAGAAATTGTGGAGCTGTGAATCGAATATTTGATGTGTAAAACTAAATGTAAAAATATTTGCATGTTTTCATTGTCTTTCATAATATGATAGGTATTATGTGTTTCTGCGGAAAATATACATGTATTCGTTTTTGTTGAAAGTTTAAATTGCAATGAGCCTCTCGAGGAAATGACAAACATTTTTATCTAAGCATAATTTTAACTTACCTATTTTTATTTAATGTTTGGATGACTGGGTGGAAAGATACTTTTGACAGATGTTATAGATTTGCCTTATCTGCCATCAATCAATCGGAATAAATTATTATAATGTGTCACAATTTGGATGGTTATATTCTAGACAGAAAACTAAGTGAAATTGAGTTTTTTGTGGGTGTTAATTGGACGAAAAGTGAAAGACCCATGTAGGTTTTTCATTGATGATGATAATCATCAGTGAAAAATCATCAGTGATGAAAATCACAAATGGACGACTAATCCAAGACAACAATAGATTATTCTCATTCCGGGATGATGGTTGATATATTAGATTTAATTGCATACCTATATGTAAAAGTTGTTTAATTCACTCAAATATTAATAACCTGGACAAGGGACTGTGACACAGGGTTTTTTCCACGTCCACCACAAATACTCACAAAAAACTCTAAGGAAATTTCCGGCTGAGAAGTTCCAATTGTCAGGAGTAGAAGTTTTTAGAGCTAGAAAAGTTAGCTGAAGGGTGCACACGCATATAATTTTTTAAACATGTCATTGCTACTTTTAAATAAATTGAAAAAAATCTGAACACTACAATGCAAATGAGTACACATCAACCATTGCATTGTCAATTGTGACAAGACCCATTCACGAAAGACACTATTTATCCAACTGTAGTTATTCATGTAGCACGTCCATAGATATTGTTGAGCATCTTACTGAGTATATTTTATTGTCGCTTGCTTTATTTAGCAGTTGTAAATATTTCCACAGAACGATCAGTCTAGTAAGGAATAAATTTTGTACATTTGAAGAAAGTGTGATTTGAGCGCTGGATTTCCCTTCAAGGAGGTGGAAAGTTGCTTCTTGCACTCATCTCCTACATTAAATGCACAGTGATTATATCAAAAATCAGGACGTACTTTCAACTTTGGTCAGAGTTATGTATGTCGGGTATGTTTGGAAAATGGGGAAACCCTTAAATAACACATGTGATTTCTTTTGAAGTGCCTGGACATAATATTATCTATTAATAATATTCCAAGTGTTCAATCTACTTTAAACTACTAGTAGAAAAGATGAATGGTAGAATTTGTAAATCTGTTAAAATCGGGAATCATTTTAATATATGTTACTAGCACCATAGAAAAATAACCAGCGCTTGTATGTATGTCATCTATCGCCACTACATTTAAAAACTACCATACTTACATTACATACTTAATCAAATACTTAACACTACTTCCCTTTGCTGTATAACATGTAGTTGTGTAGTAGTAATCACTTTTGTAAAAACTGAACCTAAAATGAAATGACAAGGAATGAATGTATCTCTCGTACAATTATCGTACGTGCTAATAAAGTTTCACTCGTGTCTTTCCACTTGAATAATTTTGAATTCTTCCTGGTCTGAATGTGCAGGAGATGGGGAGGAGATGGACGATGGGTTGAAATCACCACCTGATCCCAGTCATCGAACAGAAAAAGCTCACATTATCATCTGGCAAGTAAATTCGGCTCCAAATCCAGCGTAGATGTGAAAATTTATGATTTCTTGTGTATTGCTATTGCTGAAATGAAAAACTGCAAGGTGACATTCTATGAAAGAACGCAAGTACACATTATTTCATCGCCGACATCACCAGTCGAACAAAGACGTGAAAACTTAGCCGGCGGTTCCATGGATGCTTTATGCACGTAATACTCCTATGCCGTTTCGCATCTGCTCTGCTAATCAACAGCATCCAAGAAGAAGAACAAAGCAACATTTTATATCTCACATGTCACTAACATTTAAATGAAACAGTAATCGTGTACTTCTTGCAGAACCACGACGGTGTAAAATAACATAGACTGGAATTATGAAAACTTGATGCTTCTGGATTCTCTGAACAACTTGTGGGAGTCACAGTTGGAAGATGAAGTAATTTGAATGACCTTCCTGTGGACAATTTACAATGTTAATTTCCTGCATTCGATTTTTAAAAGTAAATGTGTACGATACGATGATGCGTGAACAACCTGTAATATTAGAATTGTAGCAAATCATATTGTTATTATCATGATCTGTCATATGAATGTACTTTATATGTAGACTTTTCAAATAAATGCAGTGAAATGAAAAAGTTAGTTAGTGAATCTTGGCCTTATAAGATTTTCTGTGTTGAAGTGCAGTAAAACCGTTAAACAACAAGTGAAATTACCTTTTGTTCACTGTCATTATTGACTATTATTTTCGCATGTACTAAACAACATGTAATTTGAAATATTCAATCTGAAACACAGTAGGTACTCATGATACTAATATAGTATTAATCAAATTGTTACTATGCTTCTTATTATAGTGCGATTAAAAGTAAATCTTTCGATTGTTTTACAATTTACAAACACACTTTCACAGATTAAATGCTCAATAATTTATTTCCGCAGTTAAATACCGGATGGCACATATCATTATTACAAATTATTGGCAAGCAATTCAGTACTCATGTGCTTGGTCTTATGTAGCTAACCAGTTTTAGTTGTAGGGTCATAATGCTAGTCAAACTCGTCTATTATTACCTAGTGCTACATTTCGGTAAAAATGAAGGATTCAGTCCAAGTTGACGACCTACTAGAGCTGCGATTTCAGCCAATCTCTTCCCAAACCTTTGTATCTTTTTTTCAATTTCATCTTTTCATCATGTAGTGTTGGCCGCTACTTTCAGTAATTCTATCGGCATTCTATCAGTCGGAGTCACGATGTGTTTATTTCATGGACAGCACTAAATGTAAGTAGCCAACATGGCACACACCAGTTTTTCAAAGCCCATTATTTCACCCGTATTACATTATCAAGCTAGACAACCTATAAATGAAAATGACCCTTGATGTCTCCGCTTTCGATTGATATTTATCGCAATTCGCCATTATGTCTGTTTCATGAACTAAAAATTATGGTGAAGTGCATTTTAATATGGTAGTATCTCAATTCTCATGACGCCGTATTCCGATCGCATTACATTACCGCAGGTAGACAACCGTAATTTGAAAATGATCGTTGAAACCTCACCTTTTGATTGAAATTCTTCGCAACTCATAATTCGGTCGGGTTCATGAGATACAGATCCTAAAACCTTAGTGTTACTTGTCATGGTGATTGTTAGAAAATGATTTGAATGTTTGTTGTTTGTATTTGTTGTATTGCAATTATTTTTTCTGAAAGAAAATAAAAACTTATCGTCGTCATCTGGTTCCAGAGAATCGAAATTGAAGTTGAGTTGTGTGAACTTAAAAGAAGGACCTTCGTGCTGCAGTGCTGCAGATTCAACGATTGCAGGTTTGACAAAAACTCAGATTTCCCAAATACGTCCTGTTATTTAAAGGCACACTAACAACATTTCTGTAATATTATTTTCTGACTCGGCATTGACACATAATACTAAATGCAGTGTTTTTTTTTGTTTTTGACTAATTTGCAGACTCAACGAAGATGGACTTTCGATGTTATGCAGTTGTTCAACTGTGTATCGTTTTCATGCTGATAAAAGAAGGAAAAGCTGTTGAGAAGTCGGAAGATAGTATTTCTAAAACGATAGATGAGTCAATTTACCCAACTGAACTAGATGAATTGACCAATTTACAAAAATACGACGAGCTTCCCAATCCAATTCCTCTTGGGCCTTCTGTATGGTATCAGTTGATGATATCCCTTGCTATCAGTTGGTGCATCACTCAGTTATTAAGGTATCTATTACGCAAAAAAGGTGCAGCTCTTGATTTGTTCCCGAGAACACAATGCTTTCCTAAGCTTTACGTTCACTGGTTACAACAAACAAAGCGAGAGTGTGATCTGCGTCGTGAAGCCAAGAATACTTGGGCCTACACAGCTAAAAAACTGTTAATGAGTCCAGATGATCCTTTAGTAAATATTGAAGAAGCTTGTAGTACGGGCGGAAAAGAATTTCAACGTCACAAAGACATCTGGAAAACTGTTAAAATGGTCGTTATTGCGAATGCGATGCTAAAGCACATCAAGGACCAAGCAAAGACAAAGAAAAATAATATTAGAAAAAAGTCAGTAGAGAAAAAGCATATTGCTGTGAAGCCCTTGAAACGACTTAACACACTCACGAACGCTGATGAGGTAAAGCGTGCTTTGGATAAAATCTACCAAGAAGTAATAGAAGACCAACAATCGCATATACGCAATTGACCAATATTGAAAAAACATAATTTCAGAAAGCTCTTTTGGTCACGTAATTACTAATAGGGTGAAAAGTGTCGTGAGTTACAATTACAATTAGTGGGAAGTACTAGAAAGAACTAATAATAATATGGTTGATGTGAGAAAATCTTTTGTTGTGTTGTAATGTTGTATTGATACGGTTGTACATATTTGTTGAATATGTTAATGAGGATGCTCTTAGTATTAATTATTATCACCAACTCTTATTAATAATAAAAAAATTAGTTCGAAACTTTTATTATTTTGTTTCTTTAACTCAACAATTATTTCCATATGCGTATAGTTTTCAATATGTATTTAAAAGTATTTATATATACCTAATGATATTTATTGCAAAATTATACAATTATTATCTACACAGCATGCCTATCTGAAGACGGAAGACCCGTGACATGAATCTAATAAACCTAATTATTATAATTAGGTGGATAATCGCGCACATAACCGCCGGAGGGGCCATAAAGTTAATTAATTGAATGATTTGGACAAATGAATAATCTGTTTGACTTATTTTGTTGATTATAGCCTGGTGTTTAAGACAAGGCATACAGTAAACAAAAAGCATTTACTCTGAAACGAGTAAGTTAAAGCTTAAATATATGACAACAATTAACTTCAGCTTCAATTAATCCAAACAAGCTATAATTGTCAGTATTAAAATAGTTCCCAAATGCGCTTGACAGCTAATCTAGCAGAAAATTCTACGCAAATTTTAAAGAATCAGATTGTTATTTTAAATGGTGAATCGGCACCAGCTCTTTGCCACAGGATAGTGTGGAATGTTAAACTATCCATATTAATAAGCCTAAACTTCGTTCACGTTATTCCATATTCACTAAAAACCCTTAAAGTCCGAACCGGTAAAAACACCAAATTCAAGCTAAGATTTCTGTGTAATTAGTAAACTATTCCTAAAAGTCCAATAGTTGAAGGATAATACAACTTTATTTTACGACCGGTCACGAGCACTGCAAAACATGTAACTATAAATAATTAAAATAGGTAATACTTTATTTTCTTTCCCATTTGTAAGATTGTTAGATTGTATGTAAACAAAACAAGGAATATTAAAATTACTTGCAGATGTAAAAACTGGAGTTATGTCAGTCAAAAAAGCAAACACAGTTATATTTCAATAAATGGCTTAAATAAGAAACGAATTAAGGTGCATTGCCAAATAAAAGAGAATAGTAAAGGTACATATCTTAAAAACAAACTTTAAAGCATGTGAAATGAGACAAAACATGGCAAGGCTTTTTGTATATATACAAACATTAAAATAGACACAGTATTCCTTTTTCAACACATTGATTATTTTTTACAAGGTTAAATATGGATTAACAAGTACTTAAAAATATATCTACATGATTCAGATTCAAATACAAGTGACATTTATTTTCCAAACATAACTGACATTTGAACTATCTATATAAAAACTACGATATTTTCCTGCACAGACAGATAGCAGACGCAAGTGTCGATATCTGCAAAACTAACAACGTCAAACTCATTCCCACAAAACTGAGCATCTGCTTCCTAAACCATTCTTCAATAGGTGAGAGACAACCCTGAAAAGTCAGAAGAAAAGAAATATTCTCAATTAATTTTATTTTATTCGTTGCATCCGTTTCATTAATGTGAGTGATATTTCATCCTTTGAATTTGCATTCATTTCTTTATACATACACCCAATAAGTTGGTCCACAATATTGAGAAACAAAATATGGTATAAAATTGTCATGGCTGAGAATTCCCAATTAATCAATAATGTAATAATTTTCATTTATTTTATTCTTAATCTGAACATTAATGTTTCAGCAAAATTATTTTAAAAAATCTATATAAAATATTAAACTCAATATTGCCGATCGAAATTATTCATCTTCCTTCACTATCATTTTTATGTGAACGAAATAGAACATGTTAGAAAAGAAATGAATTGAATACTTCTCTGTAGCGATGAGGTTGGTGGACTGCTTGTAGAATTTGGCAAGCGGTTAGGTTGACAGGGACGGGGTTCATGAATGGTGGAGGATCACTTCGGAGTTCGTCCAAAGGACAACATGTCAAAGGAAATAAAAGATCGCTTCCTAATCGTCCGCTTCTCCAACTTGATCTTTCGTAATCTGCGTCTCCATCAACTCCACAGCAATTAAACTGAAAGGCAATCATTCCAACATAATTAAATATACAAAAAATTAAATATAAACAACTGCGTATTCTTTTCCACAACTCCACATCACACATGCACATATGACTATTCAATATATTATGATATTATGATATTTTGGCATACTTTCGACTTGCTATTTAAAGCATGTTTTATTAAAAATTCTGAGACTGAATATTGAATATAGAATAATGGACTAACTCTATTTTGTGCGTAGTCCATAGACTGTGTAAATGGTTGGTCGAACCCATAGGAAGTATGTAATGTTGACACAAGTTTGGAATTGTCTAAATCTTTTCCCAAAGTATCGTGGAAGAAAAGGAAGGAGACCCCAATAGCCAGCTCCCCCAAGAGTACAAGAATGACGCAGGTGATGTACTACAAACAAACACACATTAAATCATACATAAATAATATTAATTTTATATTGCATTTCTCATTCCATGATATTAGTACATCAATTAATTATGGCATGCTGGGAGCTTTGAGTACACTTTCACATGCTTAGAAAGGAACGATGGCGTAATTATAGTGTGGGGCTTACCCATGCAATTGAACATTTACGTGCTGCAGTAGAGCAACCTAAGATGGCTGTAAGAAATGCAAAAGCACCGATTGCTAGCAGCGCACTTCCAACTTGAACAATAATCGATGACCCGGGTGATACCAGTCTGAAGAGCAAGTGTCTTCCCATATCCTTCAACACTAAAATCCCGAGACTCAAAATGGCAACTCCACACAACTATAAAATCATCAATATGCAATACATTAACACTTTTTCTCATTCATCGCTTTCCAGTACTGTAGCGGGCCACAGTGTTTTGTTGAGTATGTATTAGATGGATGTGATGATAGTTGAGGGATGCACAAATGATTTG